>CAXARO010000388.1:0-60701 GCA_963971305.1 Arcuatula senhousia | reverse complement strand
ACAAGGATCGCTCTATGTAAACAATTCCTTCTGTTCAATATGTACAGCAACGTCTAATACGACAGGTTGTCTTTCATGGGTATAATTATAAAGGTATTGTAATTGCATGAGATTATTCTTCATATTGTTTATTGTATTTTTAGCTCACCTAACCCGAAGTTGTCATCATCTTTCGTCCTGGTCCGTCGTTCTCATTTCCTTTTCTACAAAGGTCTTGTGCTTTACAGACCACTGAAAGGATTGCTTTAATAACATTGAACAGCTGCAATTTAGGATCTTTTATCAAGTTTGTGAAATTGTTGTTAGACAACAAACCAACATGTTTTATTTTTACTTTATCGGCCCTGAGGAAAAGTCATTGCTATAAAAATCAACAATTTGAATTAATTCAAATATACACTCGAGCTCGAAAATATCTCAAACTTTAATTTGAAATAAAACTCATATGTCGTAATTCTGTCCTTAACATTCATTTTCTACATTATTTACAGCTGTTTCAATCGACCATGTAAAACCTGACTTTAACTCAATAGGTAACTTAGCTTGTAAAGAAGAGGGACCATGAGTGTGTATTGGGGTGATCAGTAAACAAAGCTATTCAATAAATTGACAGCAAAAGGGATTAGGATGTGGCATTATTTGCAAATAATTATATTATAGTCTATTGTTTTAGTAATTAAACTTTAAAGTAAATAAATGCATTGGGCACTTTTTATCTTCCATCATGATATTCGACAACTAAATAATATTTTCTTGTTCATGTACGTATCACAGGGAGAAATGGAGACCAAACATTTCATCGCAACTTCAGTATTAATGGATGGGGAGACCAGTCTAATGCCCCCGTCACACTGGATAAAGTTTCTACTACGTTCTTACTAAGTCCTAAAAAGGCATAAAACGTGGAAAGAACTCGATGAACGTATTGAAGACTTACTAGAAACTTGTATGATCGTAGTGCGAACTTTAGTGGACGTAGTACGAACTTCCTTGGACGTAGTGCGAACTTCAAGAACGTGAAGGACGTGGAATAATTTTGAACATGTTCAAAACAAGCGTAGTGAGGACGTGGAGAAGTCAAAACGTAGTACAGACCTACTAAGAACGTATTGAGAACTTTATGATCGTAGCATGAACGTAGAAGGAACGTATCAAAAACTTCAAGGACGTGGCCTGGACGGTATGATTTTTTGTTCAGTTTATGCTACGATGTAACTACGTCCTTAAAGTTTGCACTGCGTTCGCCGTACGTTTTCACTGCGATTTTATATAACGGTACTTTTCGTTCAAGTTTGTAGCACGACCATAAGGAAGTTTCTACTGCGTCCTTAACACGTCCGTTCGGTTTTTACTACGTTAACAGTACGTCCTAGCGGTTTTAACGCCGTTTCTAGTAAAGTTTTAATAGGTTTTCTGACAGTTCACATGAATTTGTACAAAAGGGTTTGATATGCATTTTTAAAAATCGGCTTTCCTTGCCCGCCGGAAGAGGATTCTGTTATTCTGCATTTAATACGCAAAGGACAAGATACTTTTTAAAATAATTATTATACTTTGCCAATTATATCAGTCAATAATACTGCTAAAAATGTCGCGCCCTACGCCATACATGTATATATGTTAATTCTGTATAAGCTGGTGTTTGTCAAGAATGGGATTTTTCATGGACACTTTAGGATTAAGCTTGAATCATATGTAGTTCTTTTTTTTCAATACAGGGCCAATTTCAAAACAGCGAGCAGCGACTGCTGGTCACATTGAAGTCTGCTGGCTGTTTTCTGATGTTGATTATTTAAATTGTTGTTAATGCTGTAGGTTGTGTCACATATTCTTATTCCACATCTCATAAATTTCTATCTACATAATTTACTGACTGAATCTTTACATCTACAAATGTTATATGATGCATACTGATAATATGACATGTTTTAAGCATTTCTATACACTGTCTATAAGGGTGTACAACGGAACGATTCAAATTGTCTTTGGTTGGGGAACGGATATGTTCTTGTCCATACTGATTTTCCATATGTTTAATTTTGTCTTGACTTTTTATTTTTTTCCTGAATAGAGCACAGTGGGTATCCTGAATTATTTTTCTGACGAAAGATGCAATCCTGCCTTTTGATGTCAAATTTATCCATAGCTTACACTTACAAATCAAATGGGTGTTTCATTTATTTGAGTATATGTGTTGAGAAAACAAAAAATAAAAAAGAACATTTTAAAAATTGGTCAAACATAGAAATGGCCGGATTTGTAAAAAAGAAAGTAGATAAACGTCAGACTTGAAATCAAATCCCATGTTATAGCAGCCCATGATGATGTTGAATATTAATCGCCTCTGATGAGTAGTTGGTGAGAAAACTGGTACGAAACATTAAATTGTCTACTAATGAACATTTATGTCAACAAATTAAACAGGAAGTAGATGAGCGACAAACAAAATATCGAATCATACGTTATAAAAGCCCATGCTGATGATGCCTACTAAATAACCAATGCACGCTAAAGAACTTTCTTTAGAGTTCGATAATAGAAGGCTGAATGGGGCCCGCTACAATTGCCGCACTGTTCGGCAAACTGCAAACAGGGGAGGGATTCACAAAAAAAAACATCAACCTTGTTTTTCATTCCAGAATTAATCAATACGTTTATAAACTAAATATCAAAAGGCTATGATTAGAAGATGCTGAGGAAACTGATAATTACAAAAAGGTTTACCATAAATCACCATTATCATAAACCCTGCATGATTCTTAGAAAGACAGATACTTAAGCGCCTTTAATGAGTAGTTAGTGAGAAAACTAGTACGAAACAATAAATTGTCTACTTGTCAACAAATTAAAGTCAGTAAACAGGAAGTAGATGAGCGACAAACCTGATATCGAATCATGAAAGCCCATGCTGATGCTGCTTACTAAATAACCCATGCACGTTATAGAACTTTTTTGTAGAGTTCGATAATAGTAGGCTGGATGGGGTCCGCTACAACTGCCACACTGGTCGGCAAACTGCAAACAGGGGAAGAATTCACAAAAGCATCAAGCTTGTTTTCAATTTCAGAATTAATAAATACGTTTATAAACTACCATAAATCCCTGGAATTTTCACTCCGTCTAATCTGGCCAATTACATCTTGCTAGTACATTATCTTCAATACACATGCAGTTTTTTTATGCATACATATTTTTCAGGAGGCGATTCCGGGCGAATAATTAAAATTCAATGCGTGGTATATGCCCTTTTTGTCTATTAAAGACCAACAAGAGACGCTGAAGACAAAAGTTGAACGGCAACAATACATGTACCAAACAAAAATAAATAAATAAACATAATAACTAAAAGCTTCTGGTTTAAATAACACAAATGAAGCATCGCCTCGTGTCGACTTCAAGTGCATGGACAATTAAGAAAGTTTTTTATAAACCCCAAAAGACTTTGATATTTGTCGCCGTAAGTTTTACTATATACAAGACTAGTTCATAAGTTATGGTACAAGCTGAATAAAAACCCGAGATTACCAAGTTTTGTGGCACTAAACTTTTCCTTTTCACTGCGATTTTAGAATCCGTGTGCAACTTCAACACAAAAAAACACGATTGTGAAACACAATTTATGCAAGTTTCACTATGCATTAAGTTAGTTTGTCCAATATAGGTGGTTAACGGTGGGTAAATGATGCATCGTGCAGTTTCTCAGAGGTTTGTAGAGCTAATAAAAATAAAAATCAGATATCGAATGTATGCGCAGAGGTGATATTGCTGTCTTTGTTTTAAAAATGTCGCAAACTTTCTATAGACGTACTGCAAACGAGCTAGTCGCAGTACAGTCGCAGCAAGAACGTAGTGAAGACGTGATGAATGTAGAAGACACGTAGTGAAATCGTGCTGAACGCAGAAGACACGTAGTAAAAACTTGATAGTCCTATAAGGAACTTGGTTGTTAACTTGAAGGACGTTGCACGGTCTTTGTAAGGACGTAGAGAAGTCGTATTTAAAACCTAGGAGCAATATTTTTATCCCGTTTGCACTGCTTTCTAAGAACGTACTAAGAACTTGGTGGTCTTCGTCCTAGTGTGACGGGGGTATAAGGTTGCATGTACATACTGCAACTAACGTACCAGTAAGACATACTTATGTTACGCTTTCTCGTGTTTATCAAGTTTTATACTAGAGACAAATAATGTACAAATATTCACACCGGTTAGGAAAAGAAAGCAAAGCACACAGACGGTGCGTAAGTTTGTGCTTTGTTATTGATTATCAATAGGGAAAGGTTGACGCCAAAAAACTAGTTTAACCCCGCCACATTTGCAATGTGCCTGTCCTAAGCCAGGAATCTTTATAAAAGCTTATGTTTGTATTTAGTCGAGTTTATGTTAGTTGTTTTTTGTCAAGAAGAGAGTCTTTCATTGCACTTTAAGATTGGGCTTGAATCATATGTAGTGTATTTTCAATCCAGGGGCCAATTGAAAAACAGCGAGCAGCGACCGCTGGTCACATTGAAGGCTGCTGGCTGTTTTCAATTGTGGATGTTTTAAATTTATGTTTATATTGTAGGTTGTGTCGCGTACACTTATTCCACATCTCATTATCTTCTATAAATAAAAAAGACAAGTAAATCGATTCAAATTTTAAATTTTTACTCCAGGTTTAATAAGTAAACAAAATTTGAACAAGACTATAACTTTTTACATGTAAATTCTGCCCCAAGAATAAATTAGCTAAGCCAGGGGATACTGATGCGGCTGTAAAAGTAACAAACTTACAAGATGGTGTCCATACATCTACAAGGTGTAATTTACATTGACAGGTTCATCATGTTCATTCCACTTGCCAACTTGACCTATGAATTTGTAAAAAAAACTAATAATGATTGCAATCCGATGAGGTCTAATATATTGAATATAAATATAAATGTAAATATATTATATGATATCTATTAAGTGGTTCGTAAAAGTTGGCTAAAAATTTGGTACACTGATGCGTTATTGTTCATATATGTATACATCGATGGACAGTAAACCAAATCATTCTACTCATGTGGTCATCTCAGTACCAAATATACGACAAAAGAGACGATTTTAATTTTCAAAATATTAATTTTCCTCATCTGGAAAGTAGTATCCCCATTTAATCAACATATGGGTTGTATATAGACCAATCGCGAGTTCACCCATTCCGGAAAATTTCGGATATTAGAATGTCCAAATGTCAAAGGTCAACCGAGGTAAGATCTGATGTCAGAACACGAGGAGCAATGGAAGCAGCATGTTTACCGATATATTTCAAGAACAAATGAAAGGAAATTAAATAAAAATTCGTATTCAAACATTAGTAATGGTTAAAGAAATATAAAACCTACATTTCCTAGGAATTGGAGAAAAAAGGAACAGGTTTCCCTTTTTCCCTATTTCATTCATCAGAGAGTAGGTACAAGTTTTCTAGTAAATCGGGGTAAAATGGCGGCTGTTTTGGAACTCGCAATCCGGGTATTTAACAACTTGGCTTTGCTTGTACAATTTTTTTCATATCTTTCGAATCGACACCAATTACTCCGTGATCTGCTTTTAGACCAAAATTATAGAGAAAACAAAGTCTTATATGGTCTTTTATAGAGTTTTTTTTTCGATTTTAGCCACTGGTAGCAAAATTGTAAATTATATATAAGTTTTGAAATGATTCCAAATTGTTTCCATTAATTAGTATTAGCTAGTTTGTTGTACTGAGTTGATTGCACATGGACTTCCGGTTGAATGGCGGAATAAGAAGTATTTTACAGAGAGCTCTTCATTTTCACGTTTTCTCGTTTTATACACATTTTAGACACTTTTTATACTGTACAGAAGCACCCGAATCTCTCGTCCGTCGATTCACACCAAGAGAATCAGCAGTTTTTCAGTGACTTTTTATCTTTTTATCCAGTCGTGAGCTCGTCACGCATGAGTGAACCGCACCAACATAGTGGTTTTTTATACTCGTAGTGTAAGACTACAAACCCTTTTATGAACTTTTAGTAACTTTTTATCCTTTTTATGGAATAACTTTTTATCCTTTTTATGGAATAACTTTTCATAGATAGTTTTATTTTTATTCTGATTTAATTGGTGCATACCGGAAGTGAAAATAAGTAAATAAACAACATGGCGGCCTCCATGGTTCAAACAAGGATTGGAAGGAAGGTAACACCTAAGACTATATTTACTCCCAATAGGAGAGAGACACAAATGGACTATGAAATGAATGAAATAAAGGCATTAGAAAAGAAAATCAAAGCAGCAAAAAGGCCACAAGATGTTAACATAGAATTGAAAAGGGGAACTCTTGTCATAGAATTTACACCTGCAGCTTATGAAATGTATAAACATGCAATATATAGATACTATACAAACCATCCAACAAAAATGATTGCAAGTACTGACAACAAAACCAGCAAAACATCAAACAGATCTGTGCCAAAAGCAATTGTAGAGGAATCCCTTTCAATAAAACTCAAGGGAGAAAGACTTCAACAATTCCGAATAAACTTATTCAACTCCAAAAGTAAACTAGATGTAAATGGGAGGCATTATCATAAATTTATATCTATTGATCTTCCAGAGATTATAGCAGCAGTTGATCTTAACTGTGTGTCCCATATCAACAAGAAAATTGTAGAACTTTGCCAGCAAGTTAAAAGAAATCTGGACAAGGACAGCTCTGTGGTAGATTGTCAACAACAAGTGCAACAAAACCAAAACCAGGAAATTACACCTGACAGAACGGTATGTAGATTAGATATGCTAGAAACACAAAAAACTAAAGCCGTTTGTGTTAGCAATGACAATGAAAGCAATAAGCCCATGTTAGAACACAACAATCAACCAGTAGAGAACATAAACACTTCACTACAATTTAAATGTTCAACCTGTGACAATGTGATAATGGCAGGGTCAAACTCAATTGAATGTGACTATTGCAACCAATGGATTCATAAAGACTGTACATCACTATCTGATGAATCCTTCAACAAGCACACTGACAATGAGTTTCTACCATACATGTGTGTATCATGTCAGGCACTAGATCAAAATCATCAAAACGTACACAACTCATCCCTGGCTATGCTTGACAACATCTCCTTTGATCGAGAAGGTATATTCATGTGCGATGAAACAGATGATGTAGGCTTAAATCTTGTTTCTGATGAAAAAACTGAAAATTCTGAACTTACCAATCCAAAATCACCATATTATGCTATTGACAATCAGTGTTATACAGGGAACGAAGAAATCACAGCACCAAAGACAATTGATCTCACCTGTACTACAGAGGATCATAGAGAAAAGCTGGTAAGCAAAGAGCAGAGAAAAAAACCAGACCAGTCTAAAACAAAGAAAGTGAAAAAGAAAGAATCAACTCAAGTAAGTGACCAATTATCTGCATGTAGAGCAAGAATAATAATGCTAGAAGAACAAAATAAAGACTTTGAAAAGACAATAACATTGCTTCATCAAAAAATGAAGAGAAATGAGAACCATCAATCAAATAGTGAGCAACAAGTGACACAAAACTTTCAAAATATATCTGCAAGTATACAAAAGCTAGAAGAATCATTCTCAGCTAAGATGGAGAAAATGGAACTTGAACTAAAACACAAACTTCAACTACAAGAACAAGCTATAAAACATGACCTCGAAATGAATAGAATGCATACAAAGCTTATGTACCTAGAGGAAAAAATCAAACACACACCTTCTCAACAAATAACCGAGAAAAAGCTCGATAAAAGTCTGAAAGATGTATCTATTCAATGCCAAATCCACGAATTTTCTCAAAATGATAATAAACTGTCAACAAGAACTCATAACGTTCGAACACCAAGAAATGTGACTACAGTACACCAATGTGCGAAAGAAACACCACTAAAAGACAATAGCCAAGAAATAAGGCTGCCACCATCAGCTTTACAGCACACTAACCAAGCTTTAGGAACTAATAGCTCCATAACACCACCTGTTACTGCAGTTCCACAGTTTCATCCAATACCAACTCCAGTAATAGTCAGTCAAGGACTTCAACCATAATTGGTACAACCAGTTCAGCGCCAAATGACTTTCCTCCCTACTAGCATAACACTTCTACCACAACCACTCTACCATCGCCCTCAGGAGCCTCAACATAATATAATCCAGAACCAATATGACAAACCAGCTCCTTTACCACAAAAGCATGATAGAGATCAAGCATCACATAGAAACAAATGCTCCTCAAATGATCAGATACCTCAATGTGACATCAGCAATGAACAACACAAGGAAATAAAAAGCTCAGAGTCAAAAACTAAAAAGCCACTAGTTAAGAACAATGACCTTGAGAAAACACATGATATTAGGAAGAAAGGAGAAAATCAAAGTCAGAAGTCTTTTTTAGAGCACGGCCGTGCAAAAACGCACCAAGATCGGAAAAGGAAATCATATTAGGAACAATCAACATCCAGAATGCAAAAACAAACAAACTGTATTTAAAGGAAGTACTTAGACGTTGTGATATTCTCTGTGTGCAAGAGACATGGCTATATTCCTTTGAAAAACATTTATTACAAGACATTTCATCTGATCATGATTATTCTGCAAAATCTGTTGACGACAACCTTGACACAGATTGCTTTATAAGAGGCAGAGGCTATGGAGGCATAGCTACCTTCTGGAAAAAGGACATACATCATGCGATAAAACCAATGGTAGACGGAAGTGAGAGAGTAATTGTCACTACACTTAACACAAGTCGAATACCACTATGTATTATAAATGTCTACCTTCCATCCACAAATAGAGACATTGAAGAATACAAAGATACCCTTTGCCAGCTGAAAGAAATTATACAAAGTACAAGTTGAATTACCAAATACTTATCTGTGGAGACTTTAATGCGTCACTGATAAGAGGGAATGATAGAATCAGAGATCGATTATTTAAAGACTTTACCAGTAAAAATGAACTATCAACCTCTGAGGGTTTTAATGAGAAACCAACTTTTTACCACCACAGTGCTGAATATGTATCTCAGATTGACTACGTTCTTCACACTCCAGCAAAGGAAGCCTTCACCTACCATGTAAGAATACTCGACATGGAACCATTGAATGTATCAGACCATACACTGATTCTTGCAAAAACCAACCTGGCCATCAAACCCATAAAGCAACATCAGAAAACGGTAATGAAAAGAACAGATTGGAGAGAATGTAACAAAGAGAGGTACAAAGAGTCTATTAGACAACAGCTAACACAGAACAACTTAGAAGGGAACACATGTGAGGAAAATGTAGACAAACTTGTTGAAATTCTTCACAAAGCAGGAAAGGCATCCATTCCCAAATACCAGAAAACAACCAAAGCATGTGCAACGGGAAGAGGTATCTGGAACCACGAAATCATCGAGGCTAGTAAAAAATCCAAGGAGGCCTTCCACAAGTTCAAGACAACAAAAAGTGCTGAAAATCAGAACAACATGAAAAGAGCAAGAAAGAACTTAAGAAGCGCACAAAGACGAGCTGAAGCCAAGAGTAGGGATGCTCTAACAGAGAAAATAATGACAGCATCAACCAATGACACTAAACTTTTCCACAGCCTAGTGAAACGCCAAAGAAAGAATGGAAGTGGTAACGTCAACACCATGATATTTAACAACGAGGAAGTAGACTGCGAAGAGAACATTCTAGAAGGATGGAAGTCATACTTTGAGAACCTATATAGAAATGACCCCCACGAGAGCCAAAACTCGCAGAGATGTGGCATCAGTCGTCTGGAACTAGCAAGGGACCAAAACCTCATTATAGAAGAAGTTACAAACAAACAACCCACAACGATACCAACTGTTACTAAGGATGAAATAAACCTGGCTATTAAGAACCTAAAAACAGGAAAGGCTCCAGGAGTGGATGGTATATCAGCAGAACATCTTAAGAATATGCCACCTGAGCTTACACCTTTGTTACTGAGTATCCTAAACTATATCATGGAAACACAAGTAATACCTAGCACATTTAAAGAGGGAGTACTTACACCTGTTCCAAAACCAGGGAAAGACCACAAACTGCCTGAAAACTACAGAGGTATCACTGTTACGACTACTCTGTCTACACTTCTAGAGGGAATATTGAAAGATAGAATAGAACCAGATCTTCTTCTATCCCAGAATCACCTACAAAGGGGCTTCACTGCAAAATCGTCATCACTGAATGCTGCCTTTATAATTTCTCAAACTATTGAACATTATAAGCACCTGAAGAAGGACCTCTTCCTTATAACACTTGACGCACAGAAGGCATTTGATAAGGTCAACCATGATATCCTTCTAAACAAGCTTTACCATGACGGAGTGGACGGGCACATGTGGCTACTTCTAAAGAATCTTTACACAGATGTTTCAGTCAGAGTAAAGTGGAATGGATCACTAACTAAAGAAATTAGACAGGAACAAGGCGTTAGACAAGGCTCTAAACTCTCTACAGTATTATATAAAAGGTACAACAGCGACATACTCAATGCCCTAGAAAGATCTGAACTAGGCGCCTCCATCGGAAACATACCAGTGGTCAGCCCGACCTGTGCAGATGATATAGCATTACTTACCTCCACACAGGAAGAAGCTCAAGCACTCTTAGATATTGTTCATGACTGCACCCAGAAAGATCTAGTAAAGATAAACCCAAAGAAGTCTGAAGTTATCCCTCTGACAAAAGCTACCACCGAAATAAAGGTACACCTTGGAGACGATGAAGTAAAGCAAGTTACATCTGCCAAACACCTAGGGATAAAAAGAGATAATAAGAACAGTCTTTGCATTGACAGTTGCCTGAATACAGCTAGGAAAGTCATGTACGCCATGTTTGGACCAGGAATGTATGCAAGAAAAGGAATGTCTCCACTGGTATCAGCCAAGCTTTGGAACACCTATGTCATACCCAAAGTCTTATATGGCATAGAAGTCCTATCATACACCATGAAGGATATACAGAAAATAGAAGCCTTACAACTGAAGACACTCAAACAGATACAAGGCCTACCCACAAGAGTTGCAAACGTTAGCGTATACCTACTTTTGGGACTGGAACCTATTCAGACAACCGTTGATAGACAGATGCTTACCTTCCTAGGAAACATCCTCAAAAATGAAAAATCCACCGAATTTAGAATACTTCAAAGACAACACTGTATGGCTGAAAACAAGCAGAATTCATTCATCGGTAGAGTCCAGTCAACCCTGGAAAGATACCACCTACCCACAATGAAGGAACTTTTGGAATCAAAACCCACCAAGAAGGCATGGAAAAAGACAGTAAGAACTGCATTAGATAACCATATGAATGTTGAAATGACGAAAGAGAAAGAAAGAAAATCAACACTACAGTTCCTTGATAATAGACCTGTTAGGAAGCCACATCCCATCTGGAAACACACACCAAACAACGCATTAGAAGTTCGCAAAGCTGAGATCAAAGCCAAAATCATAACTAGAACTTATACATTACAGTCAGACAGGTCAAGATTCACCAACGGAAGAGAAGACAACACCTGCCCCTTGTGTAAGAATGCGACTGAAGATACCATACACTTCTTATTAGAATGTACAACACTGTCCCCAGAACGAGACAAGTTTATGACCACACTTAGAAACTATGTCAACAACCAAGAGCAATACAACTGCTTTGAGAAACTACAAGATGAAGGGCTTCTACTGAAACTGATACTTGAACCATCTTCCTCAGTATTACGGCCATACATTCATAAGATGAAACTAAACAACTATAAAGAACTAGAAGGGATAACCCGAACCCTGTGTTACGGTCTACACACCAGAAGAGCCTTCTTAACTAAAACTAGTTAATATACAGTCCGTGTCAAATATGCAACAGTGTACAGATTTTTTTCCTATGAACATTTTTATGGACAAGAAATCCATGCGTTTTATAACCTATTGTGTTGAGGTGACGGTGCTTTTGTACAGTATACCAAAATAGTTTTTTATACAGTTAACTAATATCCCACAAATATGGGAGTGATCCTTAGACAGGATGAAACTACAGGATGTAAGATGTAAGAAGATTACCTCGTTATCTCTAATCTGTCGCACAAGAGTGTTGTGTTTTGTATAACCGAACCCTATGATTGTACTGAATACAATCAAAGGGGGTTTGGTGCCATACATCCTTGTTTAACCTACCATTTCTTTTGAAACACCCGTATTAAATAAGGACCTTCGTGATCTTCGAGTTCTCTGATATATCTACTTAATTTTGTCTTTTTTGTCTTGAATTATAAGATTGATCATCCCAGTACGGAAATAAGTTTTGTTGTTACTTTTTTATACCCTCCCCTATTTTTTTACACATGATTTATTCTACGTTATTACTTCCAAAATGCATACTGGAATGTTAGTCATTGCAATTACTCGATTGTAAAGTACATTTATAATTTAAAGCAGCTGAGCTACAGTTTTTAAATACAGGAAGGTAATTATTGTCTTTTTGGTAAGGGTGATTTCTCACCATAGGAAAAAGAGGTACAACAGGCTTAAATTGATAATCATTAACAATAACTTTCCACAAATCTTCTACAAGGAAATAATTAAATCCGTTTGCATTACATGTTTCTTTTTAAAATTAAAGGAGACATATATTACATTTGAAATGGATCCTACACATACATGAAAAAACAAGACATCTATTATTTTACGCCGACTAGAGTAACATGGGTCAAGAAAAAAAAACAGGTTTCCGATCCGCGTCTCGGGGTTTCTGATTTTTATCACACAATTAAGGTATTTGTCACATAAGAAACGAATTACGCAAGCTTCTTCCTTTATCCAACGGGTGTGATCAAAATCACAATAATCATTTGTTATTGAGTGAAACCTTGTTGTCTAACTGTTAATTTTTTTATTTTTATTTTTTTGAAATGATTAATGGTTAATGGATATGTGCAACTAAGGAATGGTGTGCTATCTGTGGCAAATATATATTCCAATCAACATAAAGGACACAACAAAAATAAATAATATATCAAATGTTTCTTAAAAAAATAAGAAATAAATCAAAATTATTGAATGAAATATTTAATCAACTACAAAACACGCACCAATAGCCAAAAGAAATAGTTGAAATTAGGGTTTTTTAGAAATATTGCATCGTGTGGGGTGAAATACACCAGAATCGTCATCGCGGGAGAAAAAGATAATGTTACAGAGCAGTTAGAGAGAATGAATTATGTGTAATTTTATACAGTAAAAGATTATTCAATACCCCCTTATTATCTCAATTTACAAAAGAGAGAAGATAGGAAGATAACATAATGGGTAACACTGTCAACAGAAACTATCGAGACGAATTTGGCTCTTCAAATTATTACGGTAGATCAGTGCTCTGCCCACATTTCAAACAAGATGTGTACCATAGTAAGTGAACGGGAGTATCCCTCGTGTTTGGGTCTGTCTTGGCATGGTACGGTATAGGTAATCCACATTATCTTACGTGTGTAGAGAGTACCGCATTGAATGTACGTAAAAAACCTCTTCGTGGACAGGCATAATTGCATTGAATAGGCTTAATACATTTCCCCCAAATCTCCTTTTATCACTAGTTTTATGTTTTAATGTGGCCTTTTTAGTTGGTGTTTTTATCTAGTCATACTTTTTTGTTTTATCGACGGTCTTTTGACTTTGTTTTATACTGAATTTTAGTTATATATCACAACTTGTTTATGTCCCGATTATGGCTGAAATATCGCCGACGGGACATTAAGCAAACAACAATCAATCATCAATCAACCAAATCTCCTTTTTTTAGCTGGACCAACCTTATGATCTAATCAATCTATTACATTCATATACTGTTAGCCTAGAGTGTCACATATGCCTCAAGACTAATTTTGAAGAATACGCCAGGGAATGGCACCAGTTTTATACAATCAGACGACAGCCTCCTACAATAGACTGCATGCATGATGTCCTGACCGAAAGTATTTAATTTAATGTTGAATGGTGAAAGGTTGTCAGGACTTGGTTTGAACGGAAACGATCCGAACAAACGTAAGGTTTTGATAGAAAACTAATAACGTAAGAAGACAAATTGGATATTAGCTAAAGATGAAAGAATTCAGAGATCAGGGTTTGTCAGCTGTCTATATTAAAGAGTCCTAAACGGATACCTCTTACAAATAAGCGATGTTGAAAACACGAACATGAGGAGGGTGTTCTCAAGGCAGTTAGCAAAGGAAAACGGCTAGTTATTGTACATGATGATGGTATGTACGGTCTCGACTAAAATAACTCGAGTATTAAGTAGTAGGATAAGTCAGCCACTGATGACTATCATGACATTACAATATAACGGCGACAACTTTAATTTTTCAGACATCTACAGCTAAGGTGAATGATAACGCTTCATATAATTCATTAAAGACTGAGAAACATAAGCATCAAGCAAAAGGAAAGCTCATATCTAGGCATGTCATACAAAAGAGGTACCAATGTTTCATCCGTATGTCTGACAAGTAATGACCTACAGGTTTACTTAGAGCTTCTTTTATCAGAACTTCCTGGAATTGCGCAGGCAATTTTTTTAAAAGTCTTATGGCGTCAAACCTTCCTCTTCCAATGCGAGCTAGGGGTCCAGTACATGTATACATAGTACCACAAATCACACCACGATTGAGAGACTTAATGGAGATAAGGTGATGATCACAGTACATGTGTACATCAAACAGCCAAACATTTACCAAAACAAAAGTCTTACAGAAATTTGAATTTTCCATCAAACGATGATAACGAGGCAGATTTTACAAAAAGTCAAGTGAGATGTTTTTTTCTTATAACCTTGGTATAAAAGTTGGCCACGGTAACAGCTATGTCTGATAAAAGAAACAGACAAAAGAGCCAATAAGCTTATGTTTGGATATGACGAAATAAGTTAAAAGTCACATTTTGAATGCCTGTATCGTGACAATGATGACAATAAGCAAATTTTGATGATTATCAATGATATTGAAAATTGTCAACGTCAGGTAATAAGGTTTGTACATCTTCTATCTAATTTGCAGGCCACGGTACTACCCTTAAAATATTTGTCGTTCAACTTCTGATAATTGGAAGATAAAAGAACAAAATAACGTTTGTAAAACTTGATGTAGCTGGGAAAATACTATTTCAAAACAAATTATTCAAAAAGGTGTTTAAGCTCAACCACGGAAGTAATATAGATACAAAAATGTTCTCCTAAATCAACATATAGGTTCTGGTATATTGACTGTTATATCAGTGCATTGATTAAAGAAATAATCAAAATAATTGTGAGATGTGTTCAGTAATTACATGTTTCAGTCAGGATTTACTAGATAACTTGTCTAGCTTTTAAAAAAAGACAGTATATAAGATAGGAAAGAAATGCCGAGACTTCGGCATAGATTTCCATTGAAATCGTTGTTTAATTAAGTAATCAAAAAACAGAGAACAAGTGATCGAGGGACTGTTTTCAACATATCTAGTTTTCCTGGACAGATGTTCGGTTTAAATAAATTTTTGATTTGCGAAGTTTATTTTTTTTCTGTAAATATTAATTTAATAGTATTTCGGGGAAAGTTCTGTTAAGTGCCGAGTTCGGTTGGCGGTTAAACACTCTAATCCATTTGGTGTTAATGAAAATTTCATTCTGTTTAAGTAATAATATAACACAAAAATATTCATGTATAAGAATTCATCCTTATTTATGAAACTACATCCATTTAAAAATAAGCATTGATAATGTAGTCCCAATAACAGCATCCGGTCATGGTCTCCTAATTAAATATTAATTTATAGCTCGACCTACATTTTAATGTCTAATTTATCATAATCACCTCTTACTATAATCAGAACGAGAAAATCGTTCTATTACTATACAAAATTTGAAGTTTTAGATATCTTCTTTTATTCACATTTTGCATACTGTAACACTCAAAACACAAAATATGAAATAGCACAAACATCTTAAAATAAGGCAATTAAAAGTTTTATGATCGCGCCAGTGAAACGCTTTGAATCAAGTTCAATAAGGATCCGTTTGAATAGCGTGATTTCAAGCCGATTTTGCACATGTATGTGCACAAAGAAACAATAGTGAAAGCTAGGAAATACAGCGTAGCAGGACCTGCTTATTATACAATCTTTATTTGATAATGCCTCATGCCAAATTACCTTTTCATTGTGTTCTTTTTTTTCCGTTCGAGGAATAGATAATTTAGGCTAAGATCAATTCTTTTTTCTTTTCTCTCGAACATTTGAGATTGATTATCCAAGTTCGGTAGTTTTGTTTAAAAAAATCTTTAAGTTACAAAGTTTGAAATAAAGTAGTGATAAAATTCCAATTAGAATTTATCATATCTAGGTCCTTCAATGTTTAATTTCTTGATATTATATACAGTTTCACCTCTGCATATATAGAAAATATTTCGAAAATCAGGCGAAAAAAGGTACTGATGGACCTCAATTATAGTTATTTATAAGAAGTAACATTTCACCAGCAGCACTTGAATTTAATTAACAATTGGAACATACACAATAGGAAAAGAATGGATTGACAGAGGGAGTATACTCGACCGCCCAATCTAAAGGGTACACTTGTTTTTCCTTTGTTCACATACATGTAGAACAGTGCATTTTTAATGATAGGTATGTCCTCTGATTTTGCCAGAAATGTTAATAGAATGATTTTTTCCCCAAATGTATTAAGATCCAGATTTGAACATGTGCGAAATGTTGTTAAGATAAAGTAAACATCGATAAATTTTGTCAGGAAATATAGGATGCCTCTTTCCAACGAATGGGGATTTTTTTAATTTCTCTTTTATGAAAATAATACTCCAAGAAGAATATAATAAATTAGAAATCAAGGAGAATGAACTTTAGAAACGAAAGAAAGTTGCCGCCTTATAATGAAAGGAATATCCTGAATTTTATGGTAATGTTTTTTTTTATAAAGCTCACAAATTTAAAAGCAATCCATTAGAAATGAAAAATTGGCTTCAAAATTTATTACGGAAAGGATATGAACTGAATATTTTGGTTAAATTTTTGAATTTAGTGTTTTTGGCAAAAATATTGATAACTTGATACTTGCTTTAAAACTTCCATAAACGTTTTTATTATTGTCATTTTAAAGCATTATAGCGATAAAGCATGTCGGTTTTGTGTGATAACACTTCACTAAATCATTATTCTTTGAAGTGTTGTGTCGGATTTAAAATCGATACGTTTGATTTTTTACATCAGTCGATTGATGATTCTCAGCTCTCTGTAGCTATCAGTAACAGCGAGTGTTCTATACAGAGTTTCTTACCGTCCTTTTGTTTGTTCCTGTGGTTTGTCTTTTGTCTTAGGTTCTCTCTAGTGGAATTGGACTTTGATCGATTTGATATTTTTATTGTGTGTTTAGTTTTTGTGCTTTGTCTAGGAATATTGATAGGGGGAAGGTTGCGCCCAAAAAACTAGTTTAACCCCGCCACAAATTACATGTGCCTGTCCTAAGCCAGGAATCTTTGACAAAGCTTTCGTTTGTACTTGTCTTTTTGATGTTTTCTGTTCCTTGTTTGAGAAGGGGGTCTGGCTCATCTGTGATTATTTTAGGGCTGGTTTTGAATTATATGCATTTTATTTAGACCATGGGCCAATTGCAGAACCGCGAGCAGTGCCAAATGGCCTCGTTGAAAGCTGCTGGCGGTTGTCCATTGTGGTTTTTCTAAATTACCGATTAATTGTGGGCTGTGTCGCGTACACTTATTCCACATCTCATTATTATCTAATAAGAAAAATGAAATGCCAACCGATTCAAATTGGACGTTAATTCATATATATTTGGGTGTTCTATCACCACGCAGGTCGAGTGAGTGTCTTTTTCGGTCATAACTTCATCCGTGAGTGAGTGAGTGAGTGAGTGAGTGAGTGAGTGAGTGAGTGAGTTAGAGTTTTACGCCCTTGCAATACTATAAAGGTAATCAAAAAGGGGTATTTTAACTGCATGATACGTGGCACTATCCACACTGGTTGGTCCACTATGGTCAGCTACCAGGGTTTCCTTATTATGAACCTGACAGCACCGGGAGACGAGGGCTAACTTTTTTAGCCACCGATGGTACACACTTGGTCGCTCTTAAGGCTGCTTTTAAATCTGAAACCCCTAATCGCTTCTTTCGACAAGCTACAATGTAAGTTCTGCTGAAAGGCCTATTTGCCAAACGGGCATCGAGCGGGATCTAAACATCTTGTCAAGAAGGTCTTTACTATTTTCGGATAGCATATGGAAATTTAGTAACTGCCTTCGCACGTAAAATAAGAAATATGAAAGATATCGGTAAAACCGTCCTACCTTTGATGAGGATAAAAGCGAGTACAAATTCATCCATGTATTCCACTTCACAAGGAGAGGCTCCAGGAGCCTGAATCTCTCACCAGGTCATTAAGGTAAACGGGTCTTTTCTGTGAGCTATTACCTCTATATGGAGTCATCTCACCGGTTAATTTTGAAGAACCACAGGAAAAGGGGAGAGGTGGGTAGGGGCGGAAAATTTAGCCTATGTGGTGCACTACTTGGCGGTCCACAAAGAGATTTTTACGTGCATGAAGCGTGGCACTCTCCACACACGTAGGCCCACTATGGTCGGCGGTCAGGGTTTCTGTATTATAGACCTGACAACCCCTGCGGACGAGGACCACCCTATTCAGCCACCTAGGGTACTCACTTGGTCGCTCTGTGGGCTGAGCACTGACTCGACGTCAGAATTCCAAGACCCTTAGTCGCCTCTTACGACTAGGCTCTGCTGCGGGCCTATTCGCCACCCGGGACCCGCACGTGACCCGTCCAATGGAAACTTTTGTAGATATCAGTAAGCTTGCAACAGCTTTTCTCTATCTGCAATAACTTTCATTCTATTGACCCAAAACATGAAAAACGCTGTTTTGACCTTTAAAGGACCCTCACACCTGTAAGGGTTCAACTAGCAGCGTCGACCCTATATATGGAGACTTTTGTAGAACTCAATAACAATATACCTGAAGGTTTAAGCAAGCATCAGCTTTTCTCTATCAGTTATAGTTTTCATTCTATAGAGCAAAAACATGAGAAAAAAACCGCTAGTTTTTACATTTGAAGGGCTATAACCACCATGATGGGTCGTCTGACAGCTTTGACTCGGTGGATACTTTTGTAGAGCTTTTGATTCTGAAAGAAATGTTGCATCCGATTTTTTTTTCACTTATACTTTTTGATTTACAAGCCAAAAACAGTAGTCTTACACCCACGTATATATTTTTCAGAGAATTATATTTTTGAAAAATTGTTAACAGAGGACAGTTGACAGACGACGATGGACACCCAGTGTTTGAAATAGCTCACCTGGACCTTATGATATTTGCATCATTGCACTTTACTTTTTCTTTTTTGTTAAATTGATTTTCTTTAGAATAAGAAATTGCACCAACCATGCAAAACAGAAATATATCAACGCTTCAATTATATGGGTGGGGACAGATTCATTGTTATAATAATAATGAGTATTGAATCATCTTGGACTTAAGGCGTTTCTTCAAAAATGCGTAACACAATATTTCTATGTATGCACCCAAGTTCAAGTAATTGATGCATGAATTGACACAGACAGGTAAAATTTGAGAAATACTTCAGGTAAGTTTGTAGTAAATTAATATAATTTTGTTCTAACAATAGGTGTTGATTGTTATTTTGTATATGATATACAACTGACCACCATGTAGAGACTTACTAAATGATAATTAATGGGCGTTCGTTAAATTTCTATCTAATATCGCAGATTGCTTATAGTTTGTATAGTTTTCTTCCATTTTAAGAAATCATAAAAATTCGAAATGGCTCTAGATTTTAAAATATATGTTATTCGAAAAAATAGAAATTTGAACATCGTAACCTCTTGTATTGAAATCATATATGTGAATTTGAAGTTGAATAAAACATTCTTAATCCAAGGTAATATTTAAATATTAAAATTTTAATACGACACGAAAAACTTCCCGGTTATCTGTTTACTACTTTAAAAATATTTTTATCATTATTTGTCACTCGGTATTACATTCACCCCTTTCAATACTAATACATTCATTGTAACATAGAGAATAGGGAGTGGTCTAGTCATCTACAGAGTATGTTTCGTGGAAATATGTATTTACTGAATGATTTTAATGTTAACTTTTGGGATTTTGTTGTGCCATTACCAGTTCAAGTAATTGTTCAATTTAAAAAAAACGAATATTAAAAGGAAGGCTATCGTTTCCAAAAACTGCTAAAAAGGACAAAATATAATACCAGAAATTATTCAAAATGTTATCTGAAGAAATACGGATGTCATATAGCTTAACATTACACGAAAGGGGCATTTACTTTCTCCGTAGCCTTAATTTTAAAGTACATCAAGTACTTACAAGTCTTTATCGTCTATGTAATATTTTCTGTTTTGCCCCTTGAAACCTGTTTAGCCCACCTGTCCCGAGGGGTCATTCAAGCTATTGGCATCACTAAATAACCTTTATTTAAACGTGGACTCCTCTGACACCATTTGTAGAATTGCAACTAATTGCAGGCCCAATTGCAATCAATTCAGATATCAAAATTGTAGCAAGGTTTAAGTGATCAGCACTTAAAGATCTTTCTGCCCTTTAATATTTACGCAAATCCAACAACACATGTAGGAGTTATTGCCTTTTTCTTGGTTTTTAATGTATTTTGCACTTGTTAAGCCCAATATAAGACATTTGAAAAATTTAATTGCATAATTTTAGCATATCATAATCTACAAATTAAAGTTGTTATAGGGTCAACGTAATGAACCATTCCTATAGAAATTATTCTCTTTAGAACGTCAAACTTGAACACTTGCCCAGCATTTCATTCTTAAATTGAAAACGTTACCTCCTCTGACACCGTAGGCCACTTGAACCCTAACTTGGTATTGTTCTTTTAGCATTGATAGGGAGATTTTTCATTGCTTGTTAAATATAAACAAAAATGTATTGGCAAGAAGAAGAATATAGGGGAAAATTGCAAATTTTGATGGTAAACAAAAGTAGTCAACACCTCAAGATTTTCCTACCCTGATGATTAAAGATATTACAGCTCATGTGGGAGTTATCATCCTTGTTCTTGATTTTTTTCAGGATTTGGCAGTTACTCAGCTCAATTTCTAAATCTTTATTAGGATATTTTAGAAAATTATTGAGTGTTGTTAAGCACACTAAGATCTATTTGATATGAATCAGGGTCAAAGTTGAAGGACTGTACATTTTAGTAGAATGCCAAAAGAGGAAAATAATAAAAAGCTTTCAATTGCTAAAATATTACTTATGATCCTCTCATTGTCAAAAAGTTTGATGTAATAGTCTATACTCCAGGCAGATAACTTAAATGAGTGTTTGTTATATATATTTTTTACGATTGACAGGCATCTACGTTGATAAAAAAAATTATGACTAAATGGAAGCTGACTCAAGGATGTTTTTGGCCACATTGTTTTTCTTTTTCATTGGTAAGTTTTAAAGTTAATCTTTTATTTTTGATTTTTAAAAGAAATAAATACATTTCGGATATTTCTATGAAAGGAAATGAAAACCAATTAATTCTTGAGTGAAACGGCCAAGAAAATGGTTGAATGGCTGAAACTAAATTTTACAAGCAAAAGAAAAACCCATATGTTGCTTGACAAGAAGGCAATTTCGATACTTTAATATACATATAACAGAGGTTTTCATATTTACAGTGTACCATTAGAAAAATCTTACAGAGATAAGAAAATCTTTGTAGCGAGAAATTTTTCTCTTTTGACATAAATGCATTTTTACATTGTTACGTGTTTATGGTCTGCTCGTTTCTGCAGGGAACTGATGTTGGAATTTTATATTAATTTCCCTTCATCCTTCTCCATATTCTACTATTACCAAAATTATCTAAAAACGAAAGCTCTACTTGTATTGCAGATAATAAATTTTAGACAAAGTTTCTACTTTTGCAAGTCATAATATCTGGTGTAATTAGTCAGCTAGTTACGTGTTTTATTCCTCATAATGAGTTGGAAGGTGGATATACCAGTTATATGAACATTTAAGATCTGAAATGTGAACATGAAATGATTTTGAAGAGAAGGAAAGGAACTAGGTTCCTCGAATATGAGAGTTTTGACTGCCATTTGAAAGTTGAGGGATGGGTAGGATCGTATTATTAAGCCTCTTATAGGTCTTACTTTTATCTAGACTTGCAGCAGTTTTTTTCTTGCATTCGGGGAACTTGACAACAATGTCTTCCTTGTTTTGTCTTTTCTCATGGACATTTAGGATTAATTCTCCAGGTTCGGTAATCTTGTTATTACCTTCATATTTCACAAAAAGTATGGTTGGAAGCGAGGTTTCCGTAACACGGCCTAACGACAGCAGCATTCATCATGACAAGGCTATCCTGTTCAACCATCTGGGGAACACATTCCAGTCACCTTTGGCAGTGTTTGGGGCAAAACAGTTTGACCTTATGTCAGAAATTTAAGAGCTCCCTAGTAGACTTTTACCGACAAGATTAGCGCTGCTTTGGCCTAATACCTCTTTAAGTGTGGTACCAATGATAACTCTGAGTAATTACGAAAATAACATATTTTTACAAACAAATTGAAATTGAGAAAAATCAGGATATTTAGATCTGCTTTTCAATGTGAAACGAAAAGAAAAAAATTCAATTTATTCAAAAGTGGTTATTGTGGTATGTGTTTTTTTTTCTATTTAGATTTAACATGCTCAACTCCAAGAGAAGAGGTGCATTTGATAGGATCCAATGTCGTTTTACAATGTGATAGGATAGGCCAAAATATACAATGGGTCTGTCCAGTGAAAGACAATTTAAGTTGTTCAAAACCAAGCTGTGATTCTAAAAATTTTGGTGGACGCCTATTCCAGGAAAATAATGTCCTGCGAATTGTAAATGCACAGAAAAGTGATGAAGGATTGTACAAATGCTTAAATGACACAAGTAATGGTGAAATTCAGTTTAGCTTGAGTTTTCCAGGTAGGTTATCTTTTAAGGGCATACGATACAGTTTAGATTCTCTATTGGCAAATTCATGAAAATTTTGAATGAAGTTAATTTTAGTATGTACGTTCCAAGTATTGATGCTTCATTAATTTTTGTGTGGTATCAAATTTCGTGGTTTTCGTTGGTGGCCTTTTCCGAATAAAATCGATGTCCCACGAAAAGGAAATAAAACATGGAACTTTATGAAGCAGTTTTCAAAACCAGGAATTTACAGATCCGGGAACTGATCCTTTTTCATCAAATCACGAAAATTAAATATAGAATCCACATTATTAAAATAAAAACTATGTCTTAAAGGATCCGTTTTTTATATAATATCTTAAGTTGAATATTAGTTACATTTCTCAGCAATTGGAAAAAGTGAAATATATTGGATTTATTAAAGCATTTAACTTTTGAACCATGAGTAATTTGTCGTCTCTGTCTTTTGTTTTACAATGACGGGAATAAAGACTTATTTATAATGTCACCATTTGATAAATGCAATGATCTGATAAAACCCTAAATTGGTTTTAAATGTAATTTTATGAAATTGTTTAAGTAATTCTGCAAATTAAAAGCCATATAGGAAAAGACTGTCCATTGCAATTATTTTGAAATTTTTGAATGGTGTTAGATTTTTAGTCTTTTAAAGATTAAAATTAAACTAAGGGTTCATGATCAACATGCTTATTATTAAGCTACATGTTTTCGCAATAAAACAGCAATATTTTAATCATTTATGATTTTTTGGCTATTTTACTGACGTCACAATTTGTACACAATTACGTCGTCATCTCCGTCTCTAACTGTATCGTATGCCCCCTTAAGTGTCTCTTTTCTATTTTCTTATTAAATAACCTCATCATCAATGACTACCACTTTAAAAACACCTTTAAACAACACGGAGAAATGTAAACAATGATAATATAAACAAATATACAGGTTGTCCTTTTAATTTTAAATTTACAAGCACCTTCAGTCACATACTAATATGCTCTTCATGAATAGACTATAAATAGACTGTACATGTATTTAAAGATGATTCAGATAAAACAATGTTTAAACTGTGCACAAGTTAGAACATTGCATTATTAGATGAACTTGAGTGTAAACCAATTAGTAGAGTGACAAAACGAGAAAAAGTCGTTTAGTTTTCGAGTTTAAATGACCCACCTGTCACATTGAATTTGATTGTCAAAAATGATAAATTGATTATTGAGCTTCAAAAAAATGTGTGTCGTCGCATAAAAATGTGGTGCCATCTGACGTTAAAATGACGTTTTTCGAAGGTACCCCCTTGGCACATACGTACCTACATCCCATCTAACCTAAAAATAAAATATTTCCGCTTATTATCTATTGAGTTCATTATTAGAAAACAAAAAATATAAGGATTAATTAAAATTTTAGACGCAGTAAACAAAATAAATTTTAGTTTTTTGTAGACGTAATTTGTATCCGAATAAGAGCTAAAAAATGCCTAAAAAATTGAAGTTTTTCTCTACTCCCACAGCAAACTTGCACTTTTCCATTCAAAAAATTATATAGCTATGAAGTATTAAGTAAAAATGAAATAATAGCCGATTTAGATTTTAAATAAATGCGTTTAACTTAAAGTTATAATGAATAGTTCCAGATTTTTTTTCGAGCAGATGACGAATTTTATTCGGAATATATACAGCACTTTAACGAAATCGATTTAATTTTAACTCCAAGGTCATTTGTGTTTACATTCTTTGTTACAATATTAACCTTATTTACTTTGTAAATTATTGTTTCGAAGTGTATAGTTGTTTTTTGTTAATTTATCTAATATTTACAGTCGGAAAACCAAGTAGTTTTGGAAAATGTAGTTTGTTTTTGAAGTTTACAAACAAAACCCTGTGGGTGCGTTTGAATAGTTGGTGTGTTCGACTTTAAAAAATATGAATAAGGAATGTAGAAGAGTTGAAGTTGCGTCTTTTGGTTCAAAGAGTAGATGAAGTTTTAAAAGAAACCAAGTAAAAGAAAATTAAAACCATTTTACAGTTCGGTTGCCTGAAGGAAGTTTCTTATTGAAAAAAAATCTAAGTAAGGCGGCCAACAAAATTTCATAATACTGAAAAAAAAAAAACATAACGCTTTGTATTTAGCTGGTTATTTCCAAAATCCGGAAAAAATGAACAGTTTGGAAAGTTGCAGAAGAATATCGTTAAGGAGAAAAATTTTTGCCTGGGGATTATTTTCCCTAAATTCGTTAACTCAAACTATCTGCAAAAATATCCCCCTCGCGAATGCTTTCTTTTCAAGCGTATAAATTAATTAAAATAATTAATCTGTCCACTCGATTAAGTTTGTTTAGGTGCGCATTTCCTTCATTCAGTTGGAAAACACATGTGAAGGGTGGGTGGGGAATAAGCCCACAGCGCAAAGATTGTCGGTAAAGAGGGACATTAAAGAGCGCTCAGAAAACTTACATCGAGTCAGGCCGCTTTGACCACAACGATCAAAACCTAGCTTCCATTCATTTAGAAATTACAATGGCAGTCAACTGTCTAACCCAAATGCCTGTGTGTCCTCATTTCTTCCATTTCATCATCATTTCATGTTCATTTTAGGTTCATCTCTTTGATATAGCCGAAAAGTAAAGCAATACTAGTAGCAGACTAACTGACTGGTTGCAAACCGAGTTATTTTAATATTCTATAGATAGCAGAAGGTTTAGTATCTCAATCACTCTGGTGTATCTTCTATCAACTGTTGTTCAGATTTTGCCTTTTGCACCTGCTCTTAGTGGTTGTAACTCGACATCACGACAAAAACGCAATGAAAACGAAGTCGGATCGGTTTGCAAATCTGACTGCCTTAGCAAACGATGACCATTGATGACGCTATTGAAAAACGAAAGGATTGTTCTGCAGTTTTATATAACCAGAGTTTCTAATATAAAACTTTGAACCTGTTATTTTATTTAATCATTACTGCAGACTTTTTAAGAGAGTTGATTTGTTCATGCAGTTGTAAAAATGTTGTGTTACTAAATGTGTCTGTAAGGAACAGGATCTTTAGTGCACATGTTTGTGTCTTTGTCAAAATGAGGAAAAACTGTCGCTATCACCAAACTGTTGTTACAACTGATGCAGTTGAGGTGCCTGAAGAATCAGATTTTCTTAAGTGTTGTTATTTCAAACCATTTCAGGGGTAATTGCCGTACATGTACTTTACACACTAATGTAGTCAGATATATATA
Organism: Arcuatula senhousia; assembly: GCA_963971305.1. Classification (NCBI taxonomy): domain Eukaryota; kingdom Metazoa; phylum Mollusca; class Bivalvia; order Mytilida; family Mytilidae; genus Arcuatula; species Arcuatula senhousia. Next base: position 34,377 of record CAXARO010000388.1, on the reverse strand, counting down.
CGTGTACGAGAAAAGTAGCATAGATTGATGAGTGCTGCATGTTCAAAATTTCTTAAATGGGGAGGAGTGTAAACCATTTGTATAACCTGTGAAAAGTGAAATAAACCCTAATTATACTTTATTTTATACTATCCTATTTTGTTTTGCCATCCTGAATGGAATATTTCAAAAAATATCCCAATATTTATTCGATTTTTATTTTTATGCAACTTGATCTGTGAAGGAAACTGGATCAGATCTAAAAAAAACGTGAATAAAGATCCGTTAAATCATTTGCCATAGTAAAGCTGGGTAACACAGCTAATCATGTGAACAAAAACAAAACCAAAATGTCAATAAAATATGAATAAAAAAACTATATTTGTATTAAAAAACAATCTTTTTACCTACAATTTTAGCAGACCGGATGTGGCGTCTGTGTGTGTCATTTGAAACATTTTTTGTCTTTAAATAGCTTTATAGTTCTTTATATTTAGCGTTTTTGGTGTTGCTTTCATTTTGTTTCCCTATTTTAAGATTTTAACGCGTTTTAACTATTCTGTACTTCATGGAACGTTTTCCACTCATGACCTTTGACCTTGGTTTTTGACATGATGGCACCAGATATTATGGCGACGACATTCATTTCCTGAAAGAAGAATGGTTTTGCTTTTCAAACAGCTTTTCAAAATCCATGTGACAGATGGGTCATTTAATTTTTTCAAAATTGACATTCCGTCACTCTACTAAATGGATCATACATATCATATCAAAACATCGTCCCAAAACATAAACGCCGTAGTTTACATTTGAAGCTGAAAAACATTTTTAAAAAATCTTTCATCTAGACTGCGTTTTGTCTGCATTCGTCTATCATTCATTGGTTTGAAACTATTCCTGAAGCTCAAATTGACTCTCGGCAATAGACAAGAACTGTTGATTAATACTTACGACAATTTTGTTTCTTGAATTTCGTAGAAGAGATATTTTTTAAATGAAAACCTGCATAGTGATATAATACCAGTATGGCACGCGACAGTCACAAAACACCATAAACTGAGTTTATTGACCGTAGTATTAAAACTATTTTGTAAATGTTCTTATACTTGATTTGTTTTGTAGCATTATTATCTTCCACCGAACCATCCTATTACAGAAATCTTATGGTGGATACAGAATCTAAAACGTTAATAGTAGGATATATGTATGTGAATCAAGTAAAAGCATACATTTACACAACGGAGTGCATACATATATTAACAAACCATAGATCAGGAAATGAGACTAGATGTACATGCAATTTGTTCTTGGCTGTGAATATTCTTTCAAAAATTCTCCACGGTGGAATAAACTCGAACAATTCTTCTTTTGTCCAATTATATACCTTTATTTAATTCAATGCAAACGCCTAAACTTCGGGGTTACATTATATCCGGACCTAAGTGTTTTTATTATTTGTTAAATGGGAGCATTTATTGCAATGTTTGAAGTGTGCAAGTCGCTACATGTATAATTGAGGTACTATTTTCAACTTATATTTATTCTGTGATATCCTTATTTTTCGTTAAGTATCATTTTTTTGTGATTTTCTTGGATAGGACTGATCTACGAAATTTTGTTCTCAACGAAAAGGAACTTTTACATAACATGCACTTTGCATACTCCTTATATCAGAGCTATGAGTTCACGAACCCCCAAACTGAACATTTTAAAGCAATGCACGAAAATTTGTACCTTCATGTTAAAAGTAGGATTATTAAAACCTTTCATTCATGAATTAAAATGCTTATACATCTCATGTCAATCTACTAAAGCAATAATACATGCATGTCATGGTCTTGTCATGAACACAGTCAGATATAAAGGAAAGTCTTTTCGATGGACATTAGAAAACACGAATGGTTTTGTTATAAATTCAGGTATAAGTTAATTTAATTTTAAACTTTTGCATACAATTATTCGTGCATTGAAGAAACATGATTGTTTAAAGTTCTACATGTTTGCTCACAACAGCAACCACAGCTAATTATACAGTAACAATGAAACAATAACCGTTATTGATTTAATGTAAATAGATGGATGTTATGGTGTTGTATTACTTATTTTCAGGAACCATATTTCTCTTATTAGTTTACCAACAGACCCTGTATCACCTTCCATGCTGGTAAGTTAAACGATGAACGTACCAAGAATGTTCATAACGCCAAAATAACTATAGTTAAATGTCTCAGACATAAAAACACGGCCTACACTATAATACATTGTAACAATAGTAACAAAATAAAAAACCAACAACATGAAAAATATAATATGTACATGTACAATGAGTTTTGCATGTTAACGTTTTTTTATAATGTAATAACATTAACATGATTAAATCAACGCTGAACAATATATAACACCTGAAAGACTCCATTGAAGCTAAAATGGTCATATGACCATTTATAAGGATTAAGGCCATATGAATAAAAAAAATAGCGTTCTTTTTTGCTTATGGCCTATGAAATAAAATAGATGATTTAAGATAATAAAAAGCTGTGGCTTGCATTGGCCGGTGGTGCCTAAAATGTGTAACCCGTACCCGTACCATTTTTGGCTCATTTACCCGTACACGTACCCGCACCAGTTTTCAAATTTGACTCGTAAAGAGCAAAAACGCAATGAAACTTTCTGAAATTGCACATGAAGATTTCTGATAAGGTATTCAATGAATTGATGTCATTTTCTATCAAATCGTTATTCTTATCTGCCAAAATCAATGATGTCAGAAAATGTTGGTGCCTAAAATGTGTAACCGGAAGTTTACACCATGATAACAAATGTGCCAAAGAAATGATAACTTAAACTTTTTCATCGTTAATTGGATTCGTATAATTTTTTAATGTTATATTAAATGTTTATAACGATTGTTTTGTAAATTGACTCTTTAATGAATCTGTTTCAACTTATTTTGTACGCTCCAATATTATCAAAACTTTTGACCGGATTTTCACCGGGTACGGGTTATTTGTGTAACCGGAGAGCATGAATTACTTCACAAAATCGACATGTCCTGAGCGGGATTTGATCCCGGGACCTCTAGGTTTACAGTCAGGCGCTCTACCTCTGAACCGTACTTCTTTGGTTCAGAGGTAGAGCGCCTGACTGTAAACCTAGAGGTCCCGGGATCGAATCCCGCTCAGGACATGTCGATTTTGTGTAGTAATTCATGCTCTCCGGTTACATTGGCGCCCAACTAAAAAAACCACGATGGTTAGAACAGGAAAACTAGCCAGGGTTAGTTGTGTTAAGAGTCATACATGAAGGTATGATGACTCTTGAGGAGGGGGAAGTGAAACGGGGTTGCCCCCCTTCGTACATTAATTAGTAGATTTAAATAGCCAGCCTTTATCCCTGAACAAGGGAAGTACTTCTTTGGTTCAGAGGTAGAGCGCCTGACTGTAAACCTAGAGGTCCCGGGATCGAATCCCGCTCAGTACATGTCGATTTTGTGTAGTAATTCATGATCTCCGGTTACATTAAAATTTTGTAAACATCAGAAAAAATGCGATAGGTCCCTCGGTTTAAAGCGAAATTGTGAAATAGATAGTTATTGTTTTTAAATAAATCGTTCATTCACTCACTGCTGGTATATTTTTGTAACTTTTAAACCATGTTTAAAACAAATTTGTTTTTCATTTGATTAGAAAAGGCCCTGTATGTCATCGGGGGTTCATTCTCATTTATCCAACTTTTTAAAAATTTGGTAGCACAGGTAAAAAATTAAAAGTTGGATAAGTGGGATCAAAGGCAATTAAGAACAAAGGATGATTAATTAGAGATTGGATTTTGTGTAAGGTCAAAATGTAACAGAAAATTTTGTCCATGTTACAATAAGAATATAATTATAACATTTGCAATACATTTAAAAATATTTGATGAAATTTTTAAACAGTGACATTGATCTTCTATTTGATAGCTCTTACTTCAGAGATTGTAAGTTAACCCTTTCCTTACGTCAAATATTTTTTTTCATCAATGCAAATATAATTGCTTTTTAAAACTTGACTAAGTAAAATTTGAAAAATATATATTTACACATTAATAAAAAACATTCAATCATCTGAAAAAGTGAAAGGAACATGTTTTGGAATAATATGGTCAAAGAGCCCTGAAAAATCCATTATCTGGTAAGATACGACAGAAATGCCGACTGTATTTACATTATTTGACAAAACTGTGCCCCATTGATATTAATGGAGGCTCAAATCCCTCTCGGTTTTATCTGAGAGAGGACGAAAGGATCCCGATACCTCACATTGTGCCACATCAACTATATTGGTATGGTAGGTGCACCTAGTAGTGCTAAGCACAATGTATGCTTCGGATGCTGGCTGTGACCTATATTTTCCACATGAATGACGACTCATAAAAGAATGGTTAAAGTCCGTAAAATTATACTCTTGGAACAACTTCATGGTTTAGTTATTGCGGAAAAAAATTAATGTTGCAAGATGGGACACTATATCTGTTGGACATATTCTTGTTTTACCCAAAAATAAGACTTTTTACAAAAAAAATATTAATGGTCTTAGCTTTCAGTAGAATAAGGAACAAGAATAAGTTTTTTTATCTAGATTTTGTAAATCAAAGATTTCAAGCTATTGTCGGTAAATCAAATCAAATCTTGTGCAAAAAGACATGGCCATAGTTTTGATGAGAAAAGGTTAAAGTTTTTTTTTATATTTCTGTTTGTATATACAAAGTTTTGTCATTGACAATTACAAATAATTTTATTCTAAACTCAAACAACTGTAAAGATACTTGTTACATGTATATATTAAGCATGCACTCAAAATTATAACTGTTTTTATACCAGTTTTATTATTTGAATTTGTAACAAAGTTCGATAAAAAGTTTTTGTGTGGAAAAACAGAAGTACAGATGTACTTTTTTGTTTCTTTCTGTTTTTGTTGTTGTTTTTTTTGCTATTTTTTTTATGGATGAGTGAAGGATCTGATGTACATTCAGGTACAGGGATTCTAACTAATATATGCACAATAGAAAAAAAAAGATGTTTTTCTTTTGACAGACAATATAATAGTAATTTAAATATACTGATGATATAAGTTTTTTTTTTTCATTATTTAACTTTGAAAAAGCAAAATAACAACAGAGAGATGAAAAATACTTTGTTAAGTATTCAAAATGAAATAAAATTAAAAAAGGCAAATTTTCTGTTTCAACAGAAAGTTTATCAACAAGTGACTTGCATCTTACTAATTACCAATAAATTGGAACAAATTTACTGTCACAATTTCTTCATGGCACCTAAGTTGGATAGATGGGAATACCAATTTTTAAAAAGTTGGATAAATGGGAAGAATTTACGGGTAAATTTTCAATGTCGGTATCGAGTAAAAACATGAAATACATCAAAATATGAATGTTAATTTTAATGTTTTGAGATATGAAATCATTTAATGTCATATTTAAAAGGCATACATGAAATATTACAATGATTGACTTCGTTTTCGCTACAGTCGAAGCGAATATGTGAGATTTTGAACAACCTGGGTGCGGGTATGGGTACGGGTACGGGTTACACAATTTAGGCACCACCCATTGGCCTTCAGGTCATTTACAGTCAGAAAGGTGGTCAGAACGAGACAAAAGAATATGCGCTCTTCAGTAAATAAGGTAGAATTTGATTCGGCAGTTTACGTAGTAACTATGGGCATTAAAAAGTTTATTAGAGCAACTTTTAAAATAAATTGTGATATAAAATATGTAAAATGAAAGTAAACAACACCGAATTTGCCTTGGTTTATTAAATTTGCAGCGTGAAAAGAGCACATTTCTCATGTTAAGTGATATTATGGGATCTGATTTCCTTTGTGACAAATAAAACATCATGCTCCTAAAAATCTGAAAAAAAATATATCCAACAGATAAGACTCCATTCTTTCTGATAAAAAAATCCTGAACCCGTCGCTATAGCGGTATTGATAAAAATGATTGTCAAAGTTGTGCTAATTTCATAAGTTATTTGTGAATCCCCCTTTCTAAATATAGAAATTTCATTCATAAAATAAATAAACATTGAGAGTATCTCATACCCAGCTAAAATAGCAATGGTCTACTCGACTTCCTAAAATATTTTTCTTTAATTCTGCAATATATAAGGCCTTAACTGGTTAAACTGTTTAAATTTTACTTTTTATTAATATAATGCATGTCTTTATAATAAAATGATAATAAGCAAATGTAAAATGACGTTTTAGAAGGGGGAGGTCTATTAAGTGAGGTTTGTTCGATTTGTAAAACTGTAATCGTCTCCCTTCATTTGCCTAGCAACGTTTAAGACTTGCTTGTGACAAAAAAAAACATTTTTCGCCGATTTCCTTAAAATTTTGTCAACAAAAAAAGCAAAAGATTGGTCGTCATCTGTCAAAGTATGTAACCCGTCGCACTTACCATTATTTTTAAAATTCATCATGTTTATCACCTTTATAGAGTTCCGGTTATTCCTTAGAGATAATAAATTCCTTTTTTGTCACAAATTATTATTCTATGCGTAAAACATCCTAACTAAGAAAAAAGAACAATATTTTGTCCATTCACTTGTTCCCGAACTTGAAAATAACCATGACCTACTTTTTATTAAGTTGGTGATTTCAGATCACCGCGTCATTCAAAATGATGTGTTTTTCGGACCAGTTAGACATATATACAAATTATTTAAAAGGGAGATAATATTTTGTCACCACCTGTCTGACTGTTTAGCCTTCCATCGGGAAGGTTTTCAAGAGGTCCTTTTTAACAAATAGTTAATTCCCTTAAAAATAAATTTCTACGTTCACAAGTGCGTCGTTATTTTCCGACGTTTCAATATTTATCATTTTTTTGCAATGTACATACTTTCACTTTTTACTCGGAACAATTTTGATTCTTAATCCCATAAACATGTAAAAACGGCGAACAGCGTCATTTCCATGAAATGACTATACCGAGTAAAGATCTTTGTGGTCTTAAATTTCTTTTGTAATGATCACGACACAAACTTAACTTACCGATGCAGAATTTATTGTTTGAAAATTTGGTTAACTTCAAGTTCAAGCACGATAGGTACGGTTTAAAGACCTTTTTAACACAAAACTTTTATTAAATTTGTTTTAACCATTTACGTAGGGAGTCTGTGGGGGATCCAGAAATTTTAAATCAGGATGGCGGAAAATTTAAAAATCTTTTTGGACTTCTTTTCAGTTTCTTGTCAAATTTTGTTAAACGGCAAGCCGCGCAGAATATAAATCTGCCTTTGGCTGTTTCAAACTTCTTATATTCTCTCTGGATCAACCAATAACCTAATTTTATCCTCTCTGTTTGATATATCTACCGCTCGTTTTTTAGGCTTTATACATGTATTGTACGTGTTTCCAACACCATTTGTTTCAATTTTCGGTCAGAATGACTTGGCCATTTTATGCATAACTTTGATGTAAAAACAAATGCCTGTAGTGTATACAATTCAAAAGTCAAAGGAGACAATACATGTACGTCCACACTGCTTTTAGCAGACACGACCTTGTTTTGACTATGTCCATAGCAACTCGCTAGGCAACATACATCGGAGTCCACACTTGTTTTTTATACAAAATAAATGGTGAAAGTTGATGTTTGTATCATTTTTCATTGCCTTGTGTATATTATTGACACACGGTTTAAGGACCATTTACAGTGCAAAAATGTATAACAAGTTGAAAAAGTTCAATGCACAAGTTTTTTATGGAACAAATGTTTTAAAGGACAAAAAATGTCATTTTTATGAAAACTACATTTAAAAGCAAAATATTAGACTAGAGAGAAATTGCTTTAACTGACCTCATAATAATTTAAATGTTTTGACAGATAAATACAACTATCGAGCCTGACTTGTCGAAAGTAGACACATGCAGATTATCAAAGCCTGTGGTAAGTATTTGAGTCAATAGAATACTCTAAGATCGTATTTTAAGTAATACATGTAAAACCGCTGATTAGAGATTACTTGTACTACCTGTAATATGCATAAACAGCATAAGTATATCAATATACAATACAAAAAAATAGGTATAAAATGGTTAACTAAGGTTTTCGATACGCTTTAACTAGGTTTTAACACGTTTTAACGAAGTTTCACCACGTTCTACTACGTATCTGCTACGTTTATTTTTTTAGTCGCGTTTCGCCACGTTTGTGTCGTGCAAACGATACAAACGGGACACCCCAGGTTTGCGTCCAGGTATCTCTACGTATGTACCCGGTTTCAACTACGTGTCGGTACGTTTCGTTACGTTTAAAGCCGTTTCACTACGTTTTAGAAACGTAGTAAAACGGGATGTCGAAACGTGACAGTGTGACTGGGGCTTTATGCTGTGTATCGATGTTTCAAGGAGTAACCTCTCATCAGCAGCATTTGGATCAAAACATTGGGAGATCAAAAACGAAATATATTGAATGAAAAGTTCTCAAAACCAAAATGTTCGAACAAGAAATCCAAATCCAGCACCAAAGATATCGACCATGTGCATTGCAAGGAAAGAAACCTGGTGTTTTAAACAATTATGAATAAAACAATCGAAACTTTCAATGACAAAAAAAAATGTTAGAATTTTATTGGTAAAACCGTGTCAGACAAGTTTGACGACAAGGCTTATGATTACCCTCGGGGACCTCTGGTCCACCAGCAGCGCTTATCGACTTAGTAGTTTCAAAATACAAATACAATATAAAAGAGTTTATTGATATAAAGGAGCAAAGAGGCACCAATAGGACATTCTAGTGCCAAAAGTCATTAAGGGAAAAGACAAAACCGGTTAACACGAGCAAGAACAGCACGAGGAAATACAAAACATAAAAAAAAACTTAAATTTACCGAACAACGCGAACTCAAGTTGTAACAAGAATTAACTCAGGTGGTCCAGAAAAGTACAGTTCCTGCTGCTATAGCACACCCGTCGCACTGCTAATTTACTATATAGTGTGTCAAATCCGGTAAAGGAAAACAAATCGAAGTTCTATGACAAACCAACATCTGCACTCATCTGCGAAATAGAAATCCCATATTTGTCTACGAGTGCATGGTGTCTACCAAAAAACATTTTTAGTGAAGAGAATTATTCTTTGTTAATTTGTATTTTGGAATCACAGGATCGATAACGATACAGGTGGACTAGGTTGTCTATGGCGAACGTCACCCGGTCGTCGGACTTGCTTGACATTAGATAAATCAGTAAACTTTTTTTTTCATTTTTCGATTTTCTAAAAATAAAAAATGTTTAAACGCCAGGTTTCGTTCGTAAAATGATATCGGACACATTGCTGGATTTGGCTTCTTTTTTGAACTTTTTATATGATATTTATTATGATAAAACCATAGCAGTACGTGGTATACAAAAATCAAATAGAAACAAACATTTAGCATTGTACAGGGGTTGGAGGCTGATAAATGTTACGGACTTGTGTGACAAAAAAGTAAAATTATCCGGTTTTTCATTGACATTTCGCATAAATTAATTGTCCTTAAACTTAAATCTCTCATCTCTAAAACTCCAACAGCTCGTGATGAATTTGTCACCAAGTCCAACATGGCATAATGGACATATTCGGTGTTCTCGCTCAATGTTTTCCCGTCTTCTTCTCTCATTAGGTAGCTTATTGTTATTCATTCTTAATCTTGCTAACGTTTTAAAATCTTTAAAGTCCAGAATATTGAAGTACTATTCAAAACCTATTCTTTCTTTGAATATTCTATAGTTTATAGTTTTAGGAATGAGTGAGTGAGTTGGTGTTTTTCGCCCGTGCAACGCTATATAGGTTATTTACAGGTGTTGCCCAGTGTTGCTTAAACTGATCCTCGAGTATTTGCTTTAGTACGATTTTGACAGTCTTCTGTCGAGAAAAGTCATGAGTGGCCGAGGATAGCTTGAATTTCTTTTACCCAATCCGATTGAAACATTCATCTGCGTTCTTCGTTAAGAGTAGACGTTTGTTCATGATGGAACTTAATTTAGATTTTTTATCAAAAAGTTTCATCCAAAAAGTGATCATCCTCATCTTGATATCTATTTCAAGTAGGTGCCGTCTCAATTCTCCATATATGACGTTAGACGGAGTTGTGGTTTTGAGTTTTAAAATCATTTTACATAATTTTAATTGCATTTTCTCAACAACATCGGTGTTATAAACATCTGATACCTATGACTTTTCGATCTTTATGTGCTTCTCATTCAAATTCCTCCTCTTGTAAAAATATAAAAAGTATAATTGACCTAACCTTATCATTATAAAAGACCGCTTTGGCAGTTTGTATCTTAAAAACCCGATTTTCTTAATCAATTTTTTTTTTTGAGATATCAGGTTTCTTTCTTCTGAAATCCTCTCTCACCATTCTGGTTTGGTTTCTGCACCTTGAAGTATGCATATGTAACTGACTGTACCTAATATCTATGTATTATTCGCTTTGGTAGTTTGTATTATAAAAAAAAACTCCTTATTTTTATATAGGCATGCGTTAACCTTGATATACCTTATCCAAGAGGCATAATACATTTAGAAACCAAATGTAACGGATAAAATAATGAAGCCAGTTAAAAAACATGTATTTCAATTATCTAAAGAAAACAGCCCAATGTAAATATGCATGTTTTTTTTTCAGAAACCAGATTGTCAGAATCATATGAAAATTTTAGCAAAGAAAACAAATGACATCCTTATAGTCTGTGGAACCAATGCATACACTCCCACGGGGTACGAATACAATATAACAGATGGATCATATGTTGAGACGCGTGGCGTACCGTGCTCCAACGACCCTTTCCATAACTCGACGGCAATACTTGTGGGTAGGTAATGATATCTGACTTTCGATGTGTATACAACTTTATTCATTTTGTATAGCTTTTGTCTTTATTTAGGCATTTTGTCTATTTTCTATACATTTGAAGGGATCAAACCTATGACTTGCTCCTTATATACGTGAATTGATTTATTTCAATTCTACGATTTATTCCAAACCTTTTAAAGTCTTTGTGGGACAAAACATCCTGAATTTGTATGCCCTTAGCATAATGCCCATATTAAAACATTAAAAAAGATGAACATGCATGGGTTTTTTCGTTATAATGAAATTCAACAAGATTACTAGTATATTTAGACAACACTTTGTACCACAGTTTTGAAAATTCAGAAAACGTAACTACTGTTTTCTTATATCTGTATAAAATATATCGATTTTTTATGGAAACAATGGAGTTTAATTTGACCCATAACAAAACCAAAATGGCTGCAGTTTTTAAAATGTTATTAAAATGTTGTTCATAACTGTCCCTAGAAACAAACAATCCAGACAACAACAGTCATATGTACTATGGATCAGTTTACTACTCTGATAAAACAATACAGAGACCCAATTACGACACTGATGGGACAATTAAAGACTATATTAAAGGTGTTGACAGTACCAATTGGATGAAAGGTATGCCAAGTTATGCACAAATCAAGCAACCATGTAAACATTTTGTATCATTTTCTTTATGAAAATAAATGTTTAATAAATATAGGAAGAGTCTACATATTCCACAACAAATTATTATGATATGCATAACGACAAATTGTTTATTCCATTGAAAAAAGTCTTGTTCAAGCCTTAGTTTACCTAAGATTCATGAAGAAAATCAGAAGAACCTTTCCACGAGTCTTGATTGAAAATTAATGATGAATAATAACTATCATATGTTTTTTTCATCACTTTGTAATTGCCTTTTTCCATTTAAATTTCAGACCCTCAGTTTGTTTTTTCATATGAACTAAAAGATGAAGTTCTGTTGTTTTTCCGAGAAACTGCAGTTGAAGTTGATCCAAACTATCCTAAAACGTTTTCTAGGGTAGCCAAAGTGTGTAAAGTAAGTTACATAAAACATATTTTTAACAGCAGAATGACAACTTTGTGTATTCATTTTTATTTTTTTTAAATGTACATGCATTGGTCAATTATATTGTTCAATGGGTAAAACAGAAAAATGTTACGGGGCATGAAATACAAATGACAACAAAGTTCCAGACAATAGATTTTGCTACGCCTGACGCGCGTTTTGTCTATTCAAGACTCATCAGAGACGCTCTATTAAACATATTGAAAATGCCAAACACTATATAATTATGAAGAGCATAGAACAATAAAACCCAAACTACCAAACTCGGGAACCTAATTATTACTAAGATGATCAACTTATGTCTGGGGTAGGAATAACCTAAGGGTTTAGAAAATTATAAAATTTAAACGGACGATTTAAAGCTTTGATGTGTTATCCAACACAAAAGTGTTGGTGCCGGAGCGGGCTAACGTCGGGGAATTAAAACTCCACCAGCAGTGTTAACCTTCACGGTTCTTCGAAATACAAATGACAACAAAGTTCCAGACAATAAAATTTGCTACGCCTGACGCGCGTTTCGTCTTTTCAAAACTCATCAGAGGCGCTCTACCAAAAACATTGAAAATACCAAACACTATATGATTATGAAGAGCATAGAACAGTAAAACCCAAACAAAATAATGAGATTTGCTACATGTATTCAGAAATTTTCTACACTTATCACTAAAAGTAACGATTGTCTGTGAAAATTATAGAATTCAAACTTGCAACAAAATTGATGCTCTGTATGTAAATATTAAGTGGTCCACTTGCACCATATGATATCTATTTTCAAAACTAGTATGAGCTAAAACTGTCTATGCTATTCAGCCACATTCATGTATTTGTACAAATTGCAGAACCACGAGCAGTGCCAAATGGCCTTGTTTAATGCTGCTAGCGGTTGTCCATTGTGGTTTTTCTAAATTGCCGCTTAATTGTGTGCTGTGTCGCTAACATTTATTTCAAATCTCATTATTTTCTATCTTCTTTTTTTGCGTTCGTTAGTTTTGGTATTTTCTGTTAACAGAAAGATTTAGGAGGAAGCACACAGCTGAGAAATAAATGGACAAGTTTTCAGAAAGCTAGAATTAAATGCCAAACATCAGGCCCATCTCCTCATGTATTTGATTTGCTACGTAAGTTCTTCAATAATGTAAAACGCAGGTACAAAAGTTCAAATCCAATCCATGTGACATTACAGACAACACACTCATTACACTACTGGGCAACAGACAGCAACAAGGACTCATGTGACACTAAGGGAACTCAAGTTCTTTATTCATTGATTGATTGATGAAACGTTGCGTTGTCAGTGACCAATCTAGAGTTCTTCTACGATTATCCGAAATCTATAAGATATCATCCATAAACGGAGCCTAAGATCGCAATGTGAGATGAAGGTATTGCACCATAAAACCTAGTAAAACCCTTCATTTTTTTTGTAAATGCCTACAACAAGTCAGGACCATTGCGATCTTCAATTTCTGCGGTATGTCTTCCTTTTTTGTATTCTATATTGGACATTAGAAATTGATCATCAAAGTTTGGTAGTTTAGCTTTTACCAGTATTCAATATCAAGTTACAACAATGGTTGATGAATTAAATTCATGACAAAGAAGACATAAGAAGCAAAGAGGCACCAATGGGACATTCGAGTGTCAAAAATCCGAAAGGGCAACGACAAAACCGGCAAACACGAACAAGATCAGCCCAAAGAAACACAAAACACAAATCAACCGAACGGAAATGAATAACATAGAAATTATAGATTGCAATGAATCTGACTTTGTACGGGCATATCATAAGCCATGGTGTGTTATATCAGGTTTTATTCCGCATAACCCAATATCGTAGTAATCTTAGGGCTCGAAAGTAACAAAACACAATATAATGATTACACTACTTACAGTAATATGAAATAAAATAAATCGTAGATGAAATAAAAAAAAATCTTAATACAATTACCTTTTTCAGAAGACGTAGTCGAGATAAATGACACACTTTATGGGCTATTCACATCGGGGTAAGAAAATTATTAACTTTCATTTGAGAAAGGTTCGCCTTACAATTTGTTTCGTATTGTCTCCTTATTTCCAATCATAGTTTGTACTTACATGACTTTTTTTCGAGGCATTTTTAATTAAAATTTTGTTAAGTACTCAAAAACTTACTTTACACTGTAATGAAAATTGACTGTTCGTTTATAATCTTTTCACGGAAATCCTTATTTATCTTCATAGACCAGGCTTGCCAAGTTCAGCAATTTGTACGTTTACCGTCTCAAGCATTACCCAGGCTTTTATCGGACAATTTAGACACCAACCGAGTGCTGGGTCGTATTGGGTTCCAGTAGCTACTGGCGATGTTCCTTTTCCAAGACCAGGAGAGGTATGGGAACATATAATGAAGTATAATTTCGATATAAAATAATAAGATGCGGAATAAGTATACGCGACACAGCTCACATAACAAGCGGTAATTTAGAAAAAAAAACACAATGCACAACCGCCAGCAGCCTTCAACAAGGCCGTTCGACGCTGCTCTCCGATCTGCAATTCGCCCATGGTCTAAATAAAATGCATATAACTCAAATCCAGCCCTGAAATAGTCATAGATATAACTTATATTAAACAGATATTAAACTTCTTAAAAATGTTATGCAGTTTGATTTTTACAGTGGAGAAACTACTATCTTTGCTATCCCACATTTGTTTTAACTGTTTGACGAAAGACTCAAGACATGTATTTAATAGGTACTTGTCGAATCACCAAACATAATCATAAACATGGTGATCGAAATGCAAGGTATATGCTGAGGTACTTGGCTTTATCGTGCATTTCCTTGAAAACCCTTATCATGTTGACATTTCTTTTCTGCAGCTTGTTATCACATTTGTTACTGAATCAATGATTGCTTAATGTGTTCATATTATTTAATTGCTTATTCAACGACTAATTTCATTTTATTTAGTGCACAAACGATTCTTTAGCACTACCAGATACTACACTAGAGTTTATAGCTAACTATCCCCTTATGGATACCGTTATTAATGGAAGGGCTACATTTGTGATGCAGGGGGAAGAGCTACAGAAACTCGAACAACATCATAATATGTCAGATATCGTGTTGTACGCTGGATCAAGTATGTTGATAACATTGTTTCTGATATTCAATTGAAAGTTGAACAAATTAATCTAAACTGTTTTAAAAAAAAAACATAATTTTTATTCAATGAAATGCTTGTAATGAGATTTTTTCACGAGCTCGATATTAGTTTGGTTAAAGTGATCATAAAGAAGCAAATTTACTAATGGAGCATCCGAATGTGAAAAGTCCGAAATGGGCTAAGTCAAATCCAGTAAACACTAACGAGAAAAAAAAGAGAAGAAACAGACAAAACAAAGACACAAAATTACAAAAGAACTGAAAAGCAATCAACAACACAACTAAAATTGTAAAGAGAGTTAACCCAGGTGCTCTGACAGAGTAAGCAGTTTGTCAATTATCAATTCAGTGTGTCAAATCCGATAAAGGAAGACAGAAACAACATGCCACATGCACCAATTCTTTCCAGTCAATAAATTTTCTTTAGAATATGTCAATGGATGCATTACGACATGCTACTTGAAAATTAAACTTGAAAAGTATATGCTTCCCACTTGGTTTTCGATATAAGTGACTCCTTAGTCGGGTTGATTTTCATTGAAATGTAAAAAAGTTACAAATTTTGAAGATATGCTGTGTCTACATAAAAAAAAAATTGTGAATGAAATTTTGTATTTTTTTTATATTATAAATTAAAGGGCTTGAATAATGCATTAGAAAAATAAAAAGAAAAAAAAAGGTGCTTCCCTTATCGTTTTTCTGATATTGAGAAAAATATGCCAAAAAGTGACCAAAAATGGCATATTTTGACACAAATTACCTTCTTTTGCAGAATTGCAGAAACATACAATTCTATTTGGTTTTATGATATTTATTATCAAAATAAATCACAAGTTTACTACAAAAAAAGTGTTCAAATGATTTCAAATCAAACCTTAAGTTTAAAGCATGTAATACATTTGTAAAGAAAATTTTGGAAAATATTTCGGATACTAGAAACCTTGTATAACACAGTAATGCCTCAATTTTAATTTTAATTTTGGATGGTCACATGACCACTCTCTTGCAACTCCTTAATTTATGTCCATTTTACTCACTATTGTTTGATCAAAAACACGTCTAACAGACTGAAAAAAATGCTGTCTATTAGAAAATAAAGGTAATAACAAAACTACCGAACTTGAATGATCAATCTCATAGTCCAGAGAAAATGACAAAAACGAATCAGTCATACCGTAGAACTGATAGATCGCAATGGTCCTGACTTGGTACAGGCATTTCAAACGAAATGGTGGGCTAAACCAGGTTTTATGGCGCCAAACCTCCCTCTTCCATTGCGATCTTAGGATCCGGTAATGACCATAGATCACAACATAGTTGTGAGACACAATAGGGATATTGAGGTGATCATCTCAGTACAGCAGACCAGTCAAACACTAATTAAAACAATTAACTATTATATCTTTTAACTCAATTTTGAACTTTTCTACTTGTGGCTGATAACGAAGAAAGAATTTTTTTAGTGATCGTATGAGACGTATTTTCTTATAGCCCTGTTTCAAAAGTCGGTCACGAAGAAACCGGTGTCTGATCAAAAAATCTGTGAAATGTGTGCAAGCTCTGGCATATCGAATAAGTTGAGAAATATAAACACCGTATGCAGGAGAAGTAGGTATATTGCTCTGTAGATTAGGAAAATTAATAATTTGAAAATTAAAATCGTCTCGTTTATCGTAAATTTTTGTACTGAGATGACCACCTGGGTCAAATTCGAGGTGCAAATCCAAGAATGACGTGAAGCAATTAGATTCGGTGGTCTCTTTAATCTCCAATTCCGGAGGATATATTGAAGGAATCCAACTACCAAATGAAGTGTTATTGACAGAAAGGACATCATCAATATATCTGAATGTAAGATTAAATGACCGTGCCTCTTTCATCTTCTTGTTCTTTACGAGTCCCTGAAGAAATACAGTCTCGTAAGAGTATAAAAACAAATCGGCTAGGAGAGGAGCACAGTTTGTGCCCATTGGAATGCCGATTCGTTGTTGAAAAATCTCTCCTCCGAAGGTGACAAATATGTTGTCAATGAGGAAATCAAGTTGAGCATGTCGATTATTTGGTCTTCTGTATAGTTCTTTTTACTATAATCATTGATGGCAAAATACGTCTTAATCTAATCGAATACCAGATATTTGTTCCTGCATTTTCTATTCTTTTACCGGGCTCGGGTGGCCAAGTGGCCTAAAGCGCTGGTTTAAATTATACCATATTGATCACTAGCCGATCACCTCTCAACTGGTGTTGGAGTCTCGTTTGTAATTTACTAAAAATGAACTTACCCATCAGTATGTGATTAAGTTCGTCAGTTACCTGCCAAAGATCAGTAGTTTTCTCCAGGAACTCCGGTTTTTCTACATCAGTAAAACTGACCGCCCTACAAGTCCCAGGTACGTCGATAAATAAAGGTAACAACAAAATTACCGAACTGGGATGATCAATCTTATATATACAAGAACAAAAGACAAAATAAGGCAAAGACAAACCCGAGAAATTGAAGATCGCAATGGTCTTGATTTGGTACAGGCATTTCAAAATAAATGGTGGGTTGAACCAGGTTTTATTGTGCAAAACCTTTTTTTTTCAATTGCGATCTAAGGGTCTAGTTACACAAAATACAACATAGCTGTGAAACACAATAGAGACAAAGAAGTGACCATCTCAATACAACAAACTGTAACAAACTAATTGAAACAATCACGACTCATTTCATCTGATATGATTTTAAATTTAGCTACCAATGGCTGATATCGAAAGAAAAACTTTTTTAGAGACCTGTATCGAGTAAAAAAATCTGAAAAATTAGTACAAGCTCTGACATATCGAATAAGTTGGGAAATATACACCTCATATGCTGATGAGGTGGTTATGTAACTTTCCAGATTAGGCAAATTAATTATTTGAAAATTTAAATCGTACTAAAATGACCACCCGAGACAAATTCAATGGAAATCAAGAAAGCCGTGAGTCTAGTAGATTAGATGGTTTCTTTAATCTCTTACGCTGGAGGATAAATTGATTGAACTATCTAGCAAACGAAGCATTGTTGAAAGAGTTGACATCATCAATATATCTGAAAGTGAGATTAAAGGATTTAGCTTCTTTAATCTTCTTGTTCTTAACGAGTGCCTGACGAAATTCAGTATCGTAAGAATAGAAAAGAGTCGGGAAGGAGAGGGGCACAATTAGTGCTCATTGGAATACCTGCTTGTTGTTGAAAAAACTATCCTCTTAATGTGACAAATATGTTGTCAATAAGGAAATCTAGCATACTGAAAAACTGTCTTATCTTTATAAGATGTTTAAGAAAAATATGTAGAATTATAGGCCAAAATAACAAAATTCCTAGAATTAGAGAACGCCTTTTAATTTTAATTATTTCAGTCGACATTTTAATTTTTCGTGTGGTTAGGTGATGTATTAAATTGAAAAATCACACCTTTTCAAAGAATGCACTTCAGAAAATGATCGATATTCCAGTACTACAATTATAAATATTTTTGAAGTATGTTTGTGGTCCTTCTTTGACTGCAGACAAAATTAAAGGGCGTAAACCACCAACACGCACGCACGCACACACACACACACACACACACACTTGTTTTAAAACACTGCGCTTAATCAGCTGTGCCAATCGTAATTTGAGTTGTTCACGTGGAACAGAGGTATCAAGCTTTTTCCATCAAATTAAAGATGACTGCTATTTTTTCAAAGTGTTGCATTGTGCGAATGAGGTAAATCATTAAAACATATGCGATTTGGCGCATAATGATACAAACTTATGGCACGCGATAATAACAAAAACCTGATAAACCACATTTATCGACCGTAAACTATAGTTTGCTGTTGATAAACTGGGTTTATCGCACGCTAACTATAGTTTACGTTCGTGAAACCAAGTTTATCAGCGATAACGTTAGTTTGCGCGGTGCAAATGCTATTTTATCAACGCAAAACAGCATTTATCGACCGTAAACTATAGTTTGCGGTTGATAAACTCAGTTTATCGCCGATAAACTCAGTTTATCACCGATAAATTCGGTTTATCACCGAGAAACCCTAATTAGCATTTGAAACCCCCATTATCGACCGCTAATGATAAATTTCAAACAACTGAAATTATCATTAGCATCAGCAAACTATAGTTAGCGAGTGATAAACCCAGTTTATCGACCGCTAACTACAGTTTACGGTCGATAAACTCAGTTTATGGGATTCTGTGACTGCCATGCAGTTCAGCACCCAGGAACCCTAATTAGCATTGAAAATTTCCATAGTCGACAGCTTATGTTAATTAAACACACTTGGTTTATCAGGGTTTTATAACCTACAATGCAAAGTTGTTTTTGACTGACTCGAGCGTCAGCCCATCCCACCCGTCTGTAATCATATTTTATGGACGCAAATCCTCTGAAACTACTTAGCAGAAATAAATGAAACTTGGTATGCAAGAAGTACAGTTCGTAAAGTTGTGCATATAATTAGGAATTTTTTTTCTGTATTTTTTTTAAAAAGGTGCGACCCTTTTGACTAAGAAAATCTTGAATTCTGCATTTTATATTTCTAAGTTTAACGGATTCTTGTTATGGCATTCAGATACATGCAAATTATCTTTACAATGCTTGTTGTACCTCAATAGGTATTCCTCAGGGATAATGTTAATTGAACTCGTAGGGCATGAAAGCACGCTTACTTAGTTTCTGTTATTGATACTTTCCAAACATCATGACATATTCATAGCATGCAATAGCAACCGCATAATAAACTATTTCATAGAACGTAAACCATAGTTCACTCGGTTACTTTAGTTTGCGCGGCGCAAATGCTACTTTATCAACGCAAAACAGCATTTATCGACCGTAAACTATAGTTTGCGGTTGATAAACTGAGTTTATCGCCGATAAACTCAGTTTATCATCGATAAACTCAGTTTATCACTGATAAACTCAGTTTATCACCGATAAATTCGGTTTATCACCGAGAAACCCTAATTAGCATTTGAAACCCCCATTATCGACCGCTAATGATAAATTTCAAACAACTGAAATTATCATTAGCATCAGCAAACTATAGTTAGCGAGTGATAAACCCAGTTTATCGACCGCTAACTATAGTTTACGGTCGATAAACTCAGTTTATGGGGTTTTTGTGACTGTCGCGTGCCATACAAACTGGTCTTTTAATTATGCACGACCTTTACTACTACATGTATAACAATGATCATGGTGGTAGTACAAAAAATGTACCAAGCATAATGAATATAGACTTGAATGTATGATAATTCACGATTTAAGATAAACATATGTCGGTACAAGTAAATTCTGAAGCTTTTACTAGGCAAATAAAACAAATAAACATTGCTTGACATAAACAGTCAGGGGACCAACTTGTACAAGTCAGAATAGATCTTACTTGTACCTGTAAGATTCTATTTATGGTTTCTTACTCTGTAGAGTCAGATCCAATTCTGATTTCCACTGGTCAGAATGAATCCGACTTGTAAGAGTAAGAATTGTTTCTACTAAATTTGCTCCAATATTCAATGTTTTTGAAATAACATTTCTCAAAACCAATAAATCTTATCCAAATTGTTTCACAAGGTCAACAATGACATCCTGCATTCAGGATGAAAGAATCCTGTGCAAATAGGAAACAGATTGACTGTAAAGTTTCAATTATCATCAAAGAATTTCATAGCTAATTATCTAAGTCTGTCTTTTATATCCACGGTTTTGAACACCAATGTGGTTTATACTAGATAAATAATGGTTATTTAATTATTTAAGCATAATTAAAGACCTTGGTGTTCACAACCACCAAAGTAGAGAAATTTACTGCCAAAGGAGGGCAGTAAAATTTTGATTCTGACTTGTACAAGTAGGAATGATATAAAAACAAAAAAATCTAAATTACAAACCCATGACTATTTTGTAAGAATTATAAATAGCTCTCAGTATATAGAAAAGGAATTAAACCATACAGAATATTTTGAGATACGAGAATTTGATAAAAAGACATTCTAGTAAAATCTACCTGTGGAAGTCAGAATGAAAATTCTAAAAAAAGGAGAAGATAACTCTAGTTTGTTTAATCTGACTTGTACAAGTAAGATTGAATCTGACCATTCTGACTTGTACAAGTTGGTCCCCTGACTGATAAATGTACATGTTTAACGATATCAAATTTTGAAATTCATTTTTTAATCTTCTATAACACATACATGTACCTTTTTATGTTATAAAATTAACCAGTGTTTTTTTTTTTGTCATTTACAGACAGAGGCAATGTATACAAGTTATTCATAAAAGATTCTGAGACATTTATTCTCAATAACTATACGATAGATGATGGATCTGGACAGTCTAATGTTATATGGTCAATGAAACAATTTGTAAGTCGGTATATACATTGTGTACATGACAAGTTCCTGGTAAAAACTTCACCATCTTTATTCAAATGAATGAAAAATACCAGGCTATTGAGCTCTGCGAAAGTCTGTATTGGGTCCAAAGTGCAAGATGACCCCTAAAGGGATTACGACCCTTCAAAGTGAAAACATGTGTTTTTTTAGTCTTTATCCTGAAAACCATAACTGCTAGAGTAAAAATAAGCATTGGAGAACTTTTAAGCTAATTTAGATGTACAAATAATGACCCAGGGTCAAAATTGTAAGAACAATTGGTTACTATTTTCTACCGATTCTTACTGATTTTTTTCAAGCTATGTAAATTATGTACCTGATCTTAGAGAGTTGTGTATCTAACTTTAGTTTCTTTAAGGTTCATCTTTACACTTCGGAAAAAATGACCGATATTTTACTTCTTTTTTCAGTCTATGTGGAGCCTAAACTACGCATTCAATTGCTTAATAAGGCGTAGCAGCGTCTAGATAAATATTTTTTGCATAAACTTTAGTATTTTGTACGTGTACACTCGATCCGTTTTTCTGGGGCATTTTCTTTGCGTTTTTTAGTTCACCCAAATATAGTCAAATATCAACAATGCCCTGTCATTTGGCCTCCACGTGCAAGGTAATTTCATTATTGGTGTTATTAAATCTACTCACAATCGGTTTCATGGAAGGTTATTTTAGGGTAATTCATGCTTTATTTATGGGACAACTTGAACGGAAAGAAAATGAATAGAGAAAACAACAAAAGTAACCTTGTAAACTGGAAGGGAAAATGATCGGCGATTTTTATATCTAGACGCTGCTACACTTTATTTTCTGTTTCTATGTGTCGTTTAAGTCGTACATAGACTAGAAAAATAGGTCAAATATCGACCATTTTATTCAAAGTGTAAGCATGAACCTTAATGTTGCTTACCAGATACATGTAAATAATGTTGATCACCAGGTAAAAAATATTAGCATTAAAGATCAGAAATGCGATTCAGGTTCTTGGCGGCCTCTAATTATTAAAAAAACAGCTTATGTGTAATTGTACCTCAATTGAAGTGGATTATACACGTAAATATACAAGTAGACTACAAAGAATTTCCTAAAACTTGTTTAAAACATTTTAACATTAAGAGACGGTGAATGAAATGAATGAATGGATTATTTATAGTAAAAGACCTACAAAATGAGTGTATCAGTCGTTTTAATGGTTTCAAAATTGCGGTAAAAGCAAATCCGAAACTGGGTTTATTTTAAAGCAACTTTTAAACCGTTTTAGATTTATTGATGTGGTTAGAATGAACCTCAATTAAGGTAAACTTCAGAGGTCATTTATCAAGGTCACACCATTGCAACAAACATACCGTAATATAAACGCCTTGTCATGTATACATTTTCAGATTTAGAATAATATTTTATGTCATTTCATAACAAACATTTAGATTTTTACTCATCAAATGTCATCACAGTCCTTGTCCACAAACTATTTCACTTTTAAAAGTAAAAAAAAAACATTTGTTCTCTTTACATTGATTTCAATATTGATTTATATGCTGCTCAATTACATTTATATAGAAATAATGAAGTTGATTTTAACATTGCAATAGATAAACTATTAAGTTTTGTTTGACAAAAATGTGCTTATTTGATATACATATATCCAAAATATTTATACTCATTTTTTTCAGGGAGAAAACTTATTTGTTGGGACTGAAAATTTCGTTCAGCAAATAACCGTTATAAATTGTGAGCAAAACCAATGGATCGATAACTGTATCACAGATCCACATTGTGTATGGATCAACGACACTAGTCTTATAGAAGATATCAATCTTTTGTCCAACCATTCATACTTCAAAGGGTGTAGATCACGTTCATATCTTGCAAACAACCACACAGAGTAAGATTATGTTTTTTTCTAAAACTTTTGAATTGAAGATAGAGGAATATGATTATTTTATATAGATTCAACAAAATGTTAAGATAAATAACAAAAGAAACAATAAAAACAGGAAAAAATCAATACTAAGTTACATAAAAAATCGATCTTATGAGAAGTCACCAATAAATGTTCATCAATTTGTTTAATCAATATTATTCAATGTTTCTTCAACTAAAGTAAATGATGTTTTGCACCTAACCTCGTTAAATTACTTAATAATACTTCATTTCAGAGAAAGTAATAAAAGGATTACACACGAGGATGTTACTTTGCCAATACGTATCCCTGTGAAGAGTAAGTATTCAATATTTTCAAATAGCCTGTTTCCGTTTGTATTTATATTTACATGTAGCATGCATATCGATGTTATGTCTTAACAATGTCTTAGATTATCTTTAGTAAATACCGGAAATTGAGTAAATAATTAAATATCTGACATCAATAATAGTTTCGTTTTTTTGTAATATGAATATACAGCATTACCAAATTATTCTTTTAATGCCCGTTTCGCTATTTGTTTTTTGAAACCACTGGGTCCATAACCGCTGCAGTTGGACCAGAGGACCCCGAGCGTAATAACAAGCCTGGTCATAAGACTTGTTTGACACAAATTTACCAGTTATTTTATATTTCTTTTTTCGTTGAAATTTCCGATTGTTAGATTCCAAATTGATAAAAACACCACGTGTCTTTCCTTGCACTGCACACTGTCGATATCCTCGGTGCTTGAGTCGACTTTTTGGGTTTTGAGTACTTTTCGTTTGATACTTGTGGTTTTGACCTCCAAATGAACTGTTAGGAATGGTGCTGATGCGAAACTACTTATTCAAATATGTATATACAACCTTTCCAAATTACCCGACTTTATTTGCATTTTGAAACCACTGTGCTGATTACCGCTGCTGGTCGACTACACGTCCCCGAGGTTAATCACAAACCTGGTCGTTAGACTTGTGTGACACAAATCTAACAATTAATTTTATACTCTTTTGTCGTTGAAATTTCTGATTGTTAAATTCCAAATTATTTGAAACTCTAGGTGTCTTTTCTTGTTCAGCACATTGTCGATATCCTCAGTGCTGGAGTTTGCTTTTTGGGTTTTGAATTCTTTTCGTCCAATAGTTTGTTTTGACCTTCCGATGTTTTGATTTAAATGCTGCTGTTGAGAAGTTTCTCTTTGAAATATTCATAAACATCATAACCAAATTGCCCATTTTTAGGCAAGCGCAGCGAAGCCTTATTTAGGCAATACAGTATTGATGATTTTCGTGTTTATTTATTTTAGTCTAGACAGAGTGATCTTAATGCTTCCGGCCTAAAAATATTCTTTATATTCTATATATTACTTTAAATATTTGTAAACATGAAACATATTTTGATTGTCCAGGTATTTTAAATGACCAGCACTAGTTTTGTTTATTCCTTTGCATTTTATAATTTATACGAACTATTTAATTGAAGGAGTAAGTTTGAAAACATGATTCATCCATCCATTACATGATTGGGTCATACACTTAACCTATAAATATTAACTGTTTTTTCATTGATTAGTGCAAGGGTTCTTTCTGTTTCATTAATAAAAATAGAAATTGATTTGTATTATGCTGGACGAGTGCATTTTGTTCGAAAGGGTATTTCAATCGATTCCATTTGAACACGATACCTGGCATGCATGTGTATTCCAAAGTTAATAATTCTTTTCTAATATATACGTGTGTTTATATAATTGTTGAAATATTCATGAAACACTCTTATGTGTCCAGTGGAGGGGGCAAGATAAGACTGTGTTCATTATCTTTGAAAATCTTTCTTCGATCACAAAATATTATCGCTAACATTTTGAACAACATATTAAAATATAATCAATCTATTATAGTACTCATATGTTTCGCTTGCCTTTTAACGCTTTAGTGCTTTGATTATATCCGTTTTGGTACTTGTATTTCTACGTTTTAGCAAAAAAAATATGTTTATGTCTGACCACTTTCTGTGTTTTAAATTAAAAACAAACGGTTTCCACATAAATCTTTTCATAAGTCGAAAAAAAGGTAATAAATTGAATTTTATATTTCTATTCATAATGTTACATATGCAGTTCAGACAATGGAAAATAAAACGAACATTGAAAAATAAATAAATTAAAAAAAATATCATTACAGCTCCCCCTGATAAACCCACTAGTTTGAGATCAGTTCTAGCAACAGACAAAACGATTTTGCTAGAATGGATTCCTGGTTTTTGTGGAGGACACCATCAAGAGTTTATTATTTTTCTGAACGGTTCAGCACTGTCACAGTCGGTCAACGAAACCCGCCACACTGTTTCTAATCTAGATCCTGGTGAAAAATATGAATTTAAATTGATGGCGACAAATGCTATTGGAAACAGTCCATTCACTGAATCTATTCTGGTGTATACAGGAGGTAAAATTTGTATTAGATATTTAATGATTCTTAACAACCCATTCTCAATTAGTGTAAGCTTCCATTTTTACAGCTGAAGCAAGAGCCATCATTTTAGCCCTCAGGCTAATGGATGATTCTGAGCACTCTCAATTCTTTATCTGTTCCGATTATCTTTTTTGTATTCTGGCAATTGAGAACTGTAAATTGAAAAACGCATTAATTTATAAAATTGTATATATGGTTCATCAATTGATTAGAGGTGGCGTAGAATTGATTTTCCTCTGGGTACCCAGTCATACTGGTATTCATGGAAGTTCAGTTGTGGACAGGGTTGCGAAGGAAGCCCTTCGTAAACCAGTGTCCAATTGTTTAATTCCTTATTCGGATTGTAGAAATACAATCCGAATATATGTTCAGACTTTATGTGATGAGGTTTGGGCTGCCACTGAGCACAACAAACTTCATGAGCTCAAGCCACAGCTTGGGGAGAGTCATGCCTCATTCCGATGCCGTCGAGACCAGGTGGTCATCACTAGATGCCGTATTGGTCATTTTAGAGTCACTTTTGATGACACAAGAGAAGGAGATCCCGGTGCACAACCCTCGTGACTCGCGGTATTCTTTGAGGCATGTTCTCCTTGGTTGTGTTGATCTTGCTCCAGTTCGTATGAACCATTTCAACTGTGCATCCATGCACGATTTGTTCAGCGGCATCCCAGTCGATGCCGTTTTATCATTTTTAAAAGAAATTGGTCAGTACTCAAATAAATGTAATAACAAAACTACCGAACTTGAATGATCAATCTCACAGTCCAGAGGAAATGACAAAAAAAATCAGTCACACCGGAGAATTGGCGGATCGCAATGGTCATGACTTGGTACAGGCATTTCAAACGAAATGGTGGGTTAAACCAGGTTTAATGGCGCCAAACCTCCCTCTTCCATTGCGATCTTAGGATCCGGTAATGACCATAAAACACAACATAGTTGTGAGACACAATAAGGATATTGAGGTGGTCATCTCAGTACAGCAGACCAGTTAAACACTAATTAAAACAATTAACTTCCATATCTTTTAACTCAATTTTGAACTTTTCTACTAGTGGCTGATAACGAAGAAATAATTTTTTTAGGGATCGTATGAGACGTATTTTCTTATAGTCCTGCTCCAAAAGTCTGTCACGAAGAAATCGGTGTCTGATCAAAAAATCTGTGAAATGTGTGCAAGTTCTGGCATATCGAATAAGTTTGGAAATATAAACACCGTATGCAGGGGAAGTAGGTATATTGCTCTGTAGATAAGAAAATTAATAATTTGAAAATTAAAATCGTCTCGTTTATCGTAAATTTTTGTACTGAGATGACCACCTGGGTCAAATTCGAGGTGCAAATCCAAGAAAAACGTGAAGCAATTTGATTCGGTGGTCTCTTTAATTTCCGATTCTGGAGGATATATTGAAGGAATCCATCTACCAAATGAAGTGTTATTGACAGAAAGGACATCATCAATATATCTGAATGTAAGATTAAATGACCTTACGTCTTTCATCTTCTTGTTCTTTACGAATCCCTAAAAAATTCAGTCTCGTAAGAGTATAAAAACAAATCGGCGAGGAGAGGCGCACAGTTTGTGCCCATTGGAATGTCGATTTGTTGTTGAAAAATCTCTCCTCCGAAGGTGACAAATAACCGGAGAATTGGTGGATCGCAATGGTCCTGATTTGGTACAGGCATTTCAAACGAAATGGTGGTTTAAACCAGCTTTTAAGGCGTCAAACCTCCTTAGTTTTGAAAAGGTTTTTTGGAGAAGTTTTTTCAGGCGACATTTTAGTTTTTCGTGTGGCAAGGTAGTGTATAAAGTTGAAAAATCGAATGTTTTCAAAGAGTGAACCTTAGAAAACGATCTAGATTTATATGATCTAACAAATCTTTTGAGTTCTTCAAAATCCACATATGGTTAATTCCACTACGATTATAAATAGTGTCGCAGTATGCTTGTTGACGTTCTTTGACAGCAGACAAGATTTTAGTTAAATGAACGGGCAGCTCTGTAGTTGAACATGATGAAGATCCAGCTATCAGAAATATTACGATTGTTGTTATTCTAGAAATGGTGTCAATCAAATGTGGATCCTGAAGAATTCGAAAGAACTCATGGAGATTCTTAACTCTTAATCAGTTTCATCTTGTAACAGCATCAAAACATTCGATTTCTCCACACTTTACACTTCTATTCCACATTAACAACTGAAATCGCGATTGGCACAGCTGATTAAACGCAGCTTTTTCAAAAAGAATGGAAAACGCAGGTACAAATTTTTTGTAGTCGATTATACCAAGACTTACTTTGTCATTAATGAGTCTAAGAAAAAGAACAAATTAACAGAAGACCAAATAATCGACATGCTCAACTTTCTTATTGACAACATATTTGTTCAGTTTGGTGGACGTGTTTTTCAGCAAACAATAGGGATTCCAATGGAGACTAATTGTGCACCTTTTCTTGCTGATTTGTTTCTTCATTCATATGAAGCAGACTTCTTGCAATCTCTTCTAGACAAAAAAGACCGTAGACTAGCTCTCTCTTTCAACCTCACGTTCCGTTATATTGATGATGTCCTTTCACTAAACAATTCTCGATTTGGTGACGTTCTCCATCTAATATATCCACAGGAGCTTAAGATAAAGGACACAACGGATTCTAGGAAGTCTGCTTCATATTTAGATCTACATCTCGAAATTGACTCTCAAGGAAGACTTTCAACAAGGCTCTATGACAAACGTGATGACTTCAACTTTCCAATCGTCAACTTCCCCTTCTTGTGTAGCAACATTCCATCTGCTCCGCCTATGGAGTTTACGTATCTCAATTGATTCGTTACTCCAGAGCGTGCGGGACTTACATCGATTCCCTTAGCAGAGCGACACGTCTGACACAAAAAATGCTCACACAGGGTTATATTGCTCCTCGATTGCTGTCTTCATTCAATGAATTTTACGGAAGACATCATGCACTTGTAGACAAATATGGGATTTATATCTCTCAGATGAATGCAGATGTTGATTTGTCATAGGGTGTTGATTTGTCTTCCTTTACCGGATTTGACACGCTGAATGGACTATTGGCAACGCGACGGGTGTGCTATAGCAAGCAGGAACTGCTTACTCTTCCGGAGCACCAGAGTTCACTCTTGTTTCGACTGGAGTTCGCGTTGTTGATTGATATTCAGTTGTTTTGTGTTTCCATGTTTTACATGTTGTCTGTGTTTGTCCTGTTCTTGTTGGTGTTTACTGGTTTTGTCTCTGCTCTTTCGGACTTTTGACATTCGGATACCCCATTGGTATCTCTGCTTCTTATATACCTTTTTTGTACGGATTTTTGTGAAGTTTAGGTATCCAGTACAAATATGGTAACTCTTTATGTTATAAGAAAATACGTCTCATACGATCACTAAAAAAATTCTTTCTTCGTTATCAGCTACTAGTAGAAAAGTTCAAAATTGAGTTAAAGATATGATAGTTAATTGTTATACCCCCCACTTCAAAAGTGGGGGGTATATAGTGATAGGGGTGTCCGTCCGTCCTTTCGTCCTTCCGTCCGTCCGTCCTTCCGTTACACTTCAGGGTACCCATCTCTTATCCGCAACTCCTCCTAAACCCCTTGGTGGATTTTCATGAAACTTACACACAATCTTTGTGACATAATGTAGATGTGCACCTACTATTTTAAAATTTGATCAGAATGATTTTTGGGGTTTCTCATAGCAAAACATGGACTTAGCCATTCGACTACATGGGGTACCCATCTCTTATCCGCAACTCCTCCTAAACCCCTTGGTGGATTTTCATGAAACTTACACACAATCTTTGTGACATAATGTAGATGTGCACCTACTATTTTAAAATTTGATCAGAATGATTTTTGGGGTTTCCCATAGCAAAACATGGACATAGCCATTCGACTACATGGGGGTACCTATCTCTTATCCGCAACTCCTCCTAAACCCTTTGGTGGATTTTCATGAAACTTACACACAATCTTTGTGACATAATGTAGATGTGCACCTACTATTTTAAAATTTGATCAGAATGATTTTTGGGGTTTCCCATAGCAAAACATGGACTTAGCAATTCGACTACATGGGGGTACCCATCTCTTATCCGCAACTCCTCCTAAACCCCTTGGTGGATTTTCATGAAACTTACACACAATTGTTCTGACAAAATGTAGATGTGCATCTACTATTTTAAAGTTTGATCAGAATGATTATTGGGGTTTCCCATAGCAAAACATGGACTTAGCCATTGGACTACATGGGGGTACCCATCTCTTATCCACAACTCATCCTAAACCCCTTGATGGATTGTCATGAAACTTTTACACAATCTTTGTAACATAATATAGATGTGCACCTACTATTTGAAAGTTTGATCAGAATGATTATTGGGGTTTCCCAAAGCAATACATGGACTCAGCCATTCGACTACACGGGGGTGCCCATCTCTTATCTGCAACTCCTCCTAAACCCCTCGATGGATTTTCATGAAACCTACACACAGTTTTTGTGACATAATGTAGATGTGCATCTCCTATGCTAAATTTTATCTGATTAATTTTTTGAGGGGATGGGGGGTATTTATTTGTGAGCTGCGGCTCACAGTTTTTCTAGTTTTAATTAGTGTTTGACTGGTCTGCTCTACTGAGATGATCACCTCAATTTGCCTATTGTGTCTCACAACTATGTTGTGTTCTATGGTCATTACCGGATCCTAAGATTGCAATGGAAGAGGGAGGTTTGGCGCCATAAAACCTGGTTTAACCCACCATTTTGTTTGAAATGCCTGTACCAAGTCATGACCGATGCGATCCACCAATTCTCCGGTATGACTGATTCGTTTTTGTCATTTTCTCTGGACTATGAGATTGATCATTCAAGTTCGGTAGTTTTGTTATTACCTTTATTCCTCTTTCATTTGAATATTGAAAGAGGACATAAAAGAGCTATGGTTGGCTATGATTTCATCTTTGTTAAATGTAGTCCGTTTGTATGTTGCACTAGCGGAAGTATTACCATGAATGCCTAGTTCTTTTATTAGATAATTGTAATGATGTGCTTTACATAAATTATAGTTCTTAAAAAAAATCACCATTTGTAAGTTCTTTTGTTGCCATTATAGTCAATATTTAGCTCGTTATTGTTAAGCACTTTTTTGCTATCACTGTAAATGGTTTCATTTTTTAGTGTGTTTATTTTAAATGATTATTTTATCTTTTCTTTTTTTAGTCATTTTGTTTATTATATATACGGTCTTTTGACTTTGTTTTATATCAACGTGATATATTCTTAATTATTTTAGCTTGTTTGTGTCCCGATCATGGTTGCAATATCGCCGACGGGACATTTAACAACTAACAATCAATCAATCAAGCAATCAATTAGTGTAAACATAAGACATAAATATAATAATAAAGATAATGATACACACAGGCATTTTGTATTCTTATTGTTTGATGTTAATAATTTGTTTCGTGTAAAAATAATAAAAGTAATGATACAGAAATTAATTTGTGTCATAGAGGTATCAATTTTTTCTTACCTCCACTAACCCATTTACTGCTCATTTCAGTTGCAAATGCAGATGAAACGCCTACGACTCAAGTCAGTGCAATCGAGCATGATGATAAATCTAAAACATCTCCAACTCTAACCAGTACAACAGAGAATGGTGATAAATCTAAAACATCTCCGACTCAAACCAGTACGACAGAAAACGATGACAAGTCTGGTATACATGCGTCAAATGAAGCCAATATGACAAAGAATGATGGCAGACCTACAGATTTAATAATTGGGTTATCAGTTTACTTTGTATGTTTGATTTGCTTGTTACTCCTAGCTATTGTGGTTGCCAAAAATCAAAAATAAGCAATACAAGGAAAAGAAAAAAGCAAAAAAATATTTAAGTTAAGGACATAAAAGATTATATGCTAGACAAAAAACAAATAATCGAAACCGTTGTCAACTTTAAGCACTTTTTACTAAAATAAACAGTGATACAGATGGGTCCAGTCCTAACCTGTATGGCAAGTGGACCAGAGAACCTGTCCAAAAGTCAGCTCTTGGTTCACTCTGGACAGAATTCTTGTCAGCCTTAGTGGACCGTGGACAGGTCTAAAGTTCGCTTTAATAGCAGACTTTGTCCTTGGTCTGCTTTCTATCCCAGGACAGCTTTAAGCTGACCTGACCTTTGGTCAGGACAGCTTTTAGCTGACCAGACATTAGGTCAGGACAGCTCTTATCTGACCAGACCTCTGGTCAGGACAGCCATTAGCTGACCAGACTTCTGGTCAGGACAGCTTTTAGCTGACCGGACTTCTGGTCAGGTCAGCTTCTGTCCTGTCAAGATAGTGGACCTGACCAGACAAATCGGACCGTGGTCCACTCCAATAGACCAAGGTTCACTTTCTGGACAGCTCAAGCTGACCTGACCTGACCAAAATAGCTGTCCAGAAGTCTGCTTTTTGTCCACTTTTGTACAGGTTAGGACTGGACCCATCTGTACACATAAAATGAAGGTGTAAAAAAGATTTATTCAGTGTTGGTGAATTCACATCAGAGATGTGTACACAGCCAAACAATTAGCATAAGTGACAGACGGTAAGATTAACGACCGTTTAGCTAAGGTAAGCCTTTGGCATGGTCGCCAATCTTGTGTGGGAAGAAAGCATGATATTCCAAGCTGGAAAATCAGTGAAACCCATGAGCAACGGTAGGTGCCTGGAAACTTTGACACATGTGGGCTTGAACCCACAGAGGTGTCGACCTTTAATCTAAAATCTAGTGCTTAAACAACTCGGCCACGCATTCTCAAATGCAAAACAAAACTTGTCAACAAAAAATACATGCCATCACCCAACCGACAAACTGAAAGCAAAATACACAGACAATAATGTTTCCTGCAGTATTACGAACTTGAAAAATCTTAAAAACACATGTGATCTTAACTATGAGTGAAAGTGTTGCAACACAGTCGCACAACACAATTTGCCATCTCCATACACTATAACCTATCCAATCCCCATTTACGATTCCAATACCCATATCTCATATAATGTCCCTATAAAGCAATTGTGATTATTTAAATCAATTATTTAAATCGAAAGTTTTTATCATTTATCTTTCTAATGCACTTATGATACACGACTGAAGATTTTTAAAAATCCTATATACATGTACAATGTACGTTGTTTACAAAGTTAAGAATTATATATTTTTTTTCAGAATGATAGAAATTATCATATATTGAATGTATTTAAATATTTATTATATAAAATACCTGCACAATCTATTTATTTATTTCATTCAAAAACACTTGTTTAAATTCTGACTATTTTAAAAGATTTATTTAATAGGAGTGATTCCACTCTTATCTTAAAGTTTGATATATGATAGTCAAAAAAAGGGAGCGAGCGATACCAGTGTTATTTTCATTTTCCATAGTTCATCCAAACTGTTTGACTGCAATTTGTAATGTGAATGGAACAAACAATTTATCATTTGGTTGAAGTGAACAGCATTTTTCTTTGCCGTCAAATAACGTCAATTTGTACGTTTTTTTTCAAAGCAATAAAAATTGCAAATTCGTATGAAAGAAAAGTAAAAACTTAAACCTTGATGGTTTAATGTGTCATTGTTTCACAGATAAAACAAACGGTGGTCAAAACTGAAACCACACAAACTGAAAACAGAAAACCACGTCAACGTCGAAACAGAGTAAAACTGGCATTGAGTATGTTAATTTCCCGCCAAAAATGCAGTTTTCAAATGCATTTATTTGAAAAAACGAGGTCCGTGACCCCCATTTTTATTTCATATATCGATGTATATCACTAAGGACTATGTGTCTTCCAATTTTCATTAAAAGCTGGATACATGCCATTTGGTATCGTCCCACCTGAATTATTCGGTTTATCTGATCTACATGTATGTCTCATATACAAATTGTGTTTTTTTTGGCGATTTAATCATTTGACTTAGTGTTTTACTGATGAGTCTTAGAGAGACAAAACACGCATCAAGCATTGCAAATTCATTGCCATTTCACTGGTACAATTTAAATTACCTAAGTATGTCTGACTTTCTTGGCCATTTGAACTATAATATCCCCTTTCAGGTTTTTAAACTTTTTTCCGCTCCACAAGAGACACATAGTCCTTTAGCAATTATTTAGATGTAAGAACATACTTGTACTCATCAGCTTTACATAAAATATGCAAATACAGTCAGATAGATAAATGTAAAAAAAAATTACAGAACTTTGAGGATCAATCTCAATGTCCAAGACAAAGAAGGCATACCGAAAATATTGAAAATCACAAATGTCCTTACTTGGTACTGACATTTTGAAAGAAATGGTTGGTTAGAGCAGCTTTTATGGCGCGAAGAACATCCCTTTTCCATGTATAAGGGTTTCGTCTTTGGCCAGATGGTTTTTATATTTATCTTATGACTACTTTTTAATTTCAGATAAAGCATTTAATGGGATGAATA
>CAXARO010000387.1:0-64516 GCA_963971305.1 Arcuatula senhousia | reverse complement strand
ACCTTTTGAACATATAAAAACAAATACAAACTACCATTTCATGACCTTAAAGCTCTATATGAAATATCAAAATGCAGGTGTCTAACACACAATTCACTATAAAACACAAGAAAGATGTCATTTATAAGAAGTTATGCATATTATTTGTAAGAATATTAGTGTCTCATTCATTCTAGTACAATAATCTCAAAATTTTACCAGTAATTAGTAAACAAGACCAGTTCTTAACTTTACAACTGAGACTTTTTGAGAGAAAAATGGCCTCCTGGAGCCTCTTTTTTAATAGAATATGAATTGTATTAAAACAATATACAGGTTTTCAGGGAATGTATGACATAATTAAGATAAAAGGAAGGAGATTCTGACAAACATGACCTTAAGTTAGAAAATATTTTGACTATATCAATTTTTTTATCCAGACTCCCATGGCGGACTAAATTTGTAAAGATCTGAGACATTTCGCAAGTGTCGCGACAAAAAAATAGCAACTGTGGAGTGACCTGAGCTTGCGAAAAGTAAGAATGAATATACATCAATATAAATCTCAAGATTAAAAATCAATTGTTTTGAAATAATTATGATTTCCATGTCTTGTTAAATTACATGGGCTAAATTCATAGAAAATATGTAAAAATGCTGATTCAGCAGTTTTTTAAGTAAACCTGGGTGTGCAGTTTGTCAAATTTACTCTGCTTTCACTTATATCTATGCAAACATAGAAGAAAAGTTCCAAGAAGTTTAAAAATATCAAAATATTCATTCATAATTTACCTCAGGTATAGGGTTGAATCCAGTATTGAAAGCCCCATTGGATTTAATGCATTACCAACTTTAGAAATAAATTCATAGAAATTTCATCTTTAAAATGCCAAATCTTTCATATTTCATTCGATGAAGATAAGATGCAGTAGGTTCTTTTGCACTAATAAAATCATATACCTATGCGGCATATTTTGGCTTTTCACATGTCACTGTTTGTAAACATTGTAATTTCGCAGTAAATTCCTTTAACACCCATACCTCAATAAATGCACTGGCAAAAAATCAAAATGTACTTTTAATGAAACTTTTTTATGTTTTGGAGTTTGTTCATATACTAGAGATTTTTTTAAAAATTATTTGAAAAATTATCAACCAATCCTGGAGCTCAAAGATGTCAATTACGTACCAGAAAGCTCTCCTACAAAGGGGCGGATCTTAATGACGTATGCATATTTACTGAATTCAACCCTATAAGGAAAGAGTTTTCTTCAAATTCTTAAATAATCTATGATTTGCTATATTCTGATGGATACTCTTTGTTTTCATTGTATGACCTTCCACCTATTCCTCTTTCTGGCATTTTGCCAGGTTCATGAAAGTGTGTGTCCATATTGCAGAAAAATGCATTTTGAAATATCTGACTTCATCTAAATATTTCTGTCTATAAATACTCTCAGTCTGCCTAGAATTGTAAAACATGATGAATAAAAGCCATTAAATAAATAAGTGCATGTTATCTCTCATAATTAGCCACCTGAAACCACTCAAAGATGCACTATAGAAGCTTATATAAAGAAATGATGTACATGCCAGACCATGTTTTACAGTATGCCTAAAATGAACCAATTTCTGTATTTTGGACCAATTAAGTTATGTTTTACACAAAAGAAGAAAACAAGAGTCAGATTTTACAAATTAAATACCTTTTGAACATATAAAAACAAATACAAACTACCATTTCATGACCTTAAAGCTCTATATGAAATATCAAAATGCAGGTGTCTAACACACAATTCACTATAAAACACAAGAAAGATGTCATTTATAAGAAGTTATGCATATTATTTGTAAGAATATTAGTGTCTCATTCATTCTAGTACAATAATCTCAAAATTTTACCAGTAATTAGTAAACAAGACCAGTTCTTAACTTTACAACTGAGACTTTTTGAGAGAAAAATGGCCTCCTGGAGCCTCTTTTTTAATAGAATATGAATTGTATTAAAACAATATACAGGTTTTCAGGGAATGTATGACATAATTAAGATAAAAGGAAGGAGATTCTGACAAACATGACCTTAAGTTAGAAAATATTTTGACTATATCAATTTTTTTATCCAGACTCCCATGGCGGACTAAATTTGTAAAGATCTGAGACATTTCGCAAGTGTCGCGACAAAAAAATAGCAACTGTGGAGTGACCTGAGCTTGCGAAAAGTAAGAATGAATATACATCAATATAAATCTCAAGATTAAAAATCAATTGTTTTGAAATAATTATGATTTCCATGTCTTGTTAAATTACATGGGCTAAATTCATAGAAAATATGTAAAAATGCTGATTCAGCAGTTTTTTAAGTAAACCTGGGTGTGCAGTTTGTCAAATTTACTCTGCTTTCACTTATATCTATGCAAACATAGAAGAAAAGTTCCAAGAAGTTTAAAAATATCAAAATATTCATTCATAATTTACCTCAGGTATAGGGTTGAATCCAGTATTGAAAGCCCCATTGGATTTAATGCATTACCAACTTTAGAAATAAATTCATAGAAATTTCATCTTTAAAATGCCAAATCTTTCATATTTCATTCGATGAAGATAAGATGCAGTAGGTTCTTTTGCACTAATAAAATCATATACCTATGCGGCATATTTTGGCTTTTCACATGTCACTGTTTGTAAACATTGTAATTTCGCAGTAAATTCCTTTAACACCCATACCTCAATAAATGCACTGGCAAAAAATCAAAATGTACTTTTAATGAAACTTTTTTATGTTTTGGAGTTTGTTCATATACTAGAGATTTTTTTAAAAATTATTTGAAAAATTATCAACCAATCCTGGAGCTCAAAGATGTCAATTACGTACCAGAAAGCTCTCCTACAAAGGGGCGGATCTTAATGACGTATGCATATTTACTGAATTCAACCCTATAAGGAAAGAGTTTTCTTCAAATTCTTAAATAATCTATGATTTGCTATATTCTGATGGATACTCTTTGTTTTCATTGTATGACCTTCCACCTATTCCTCTTTCTGGCATTTTGCCAGGTTCATGAAAGTGTGTGTCCATATTGCAGAAAAATGCATTTTGAAATATCTGACTTCATCTAAATATTTCTGTCTATAAATACTCTCAGTCTGCCTAGAATTGTAAAACATGATGAATAAAAGCCATTAAATAAATAAGTGCATGTTATCTCTCATAATTAGCCACCTGAAACCACTCAAAGATGCACTATAGAAGCTTATATAAAGAAATGATGTACATGCCAGACCATGTTTTACAGTATGCCTAAAATGAACCAATTTCTGTATTTTGGACCAATTAAGTTATGTTTTACACAAAAGAAGAAAACAAGAGTCAGATTTTACAAATTAAATACCTTTTGAACATATAAAAACAAATACAAACTACCATTTCATGACCTTAAAGCTCTATATGAAATATCAAAATGCAGGTGTCTAACACACAATTCACTATAAAACACAAGAAAGATGTCATTTATAAGAAGTTATGCATATTATTTGTAAGAATATTAGTGTCTCATTCATTCTAGTACAATAATCTCAAAATTTTACCAGTAATTAGTAAACAAGACCAGTTCTTAACTTTACAACTGAGACTTTTTGAGAGAAAAATGGCCTCCTGGAGCCTCTTTTTTAATAGAATATGAATTGTATTAAAACAATATACAGGTTTTCAGGGAATGTATGACATAATTAAGATAAAAGGAAGGAGATTCTGACAAACATGACCTTAAGTTAGAAAATATTTTGACTATATCAATTTTTTTATCCAGACTCCCATGGCGGACTAAATTTGTAAAGATCTGAGACATTTCGCAAGTGTCGCGACAAAAAAATAGCAACTGTGGAGTGACCTGAGCTTGCGAAAAGTAAGAATGAATATACATCAATATAAATCTCAAGATTAAAAATCAATTGTTTTGAAATAATTATGATTTCCATGTCTTGTTAAATTACATGGGCTAAATTCATAGAAAATATGTAAAAATGCTGATTCAGCAGTTTTTTAAGTAAACCTGGGTGTGCAGTTTGTCAAATTTACTCTGCTTTCACTTATATCTATGCAAACATAGAAGAAAAGTTCCAAGAAGTTTAAAAATATCAAAATATTCATTCATAATTTACCTCAGGTATAGGGTTGAATCCAGTATTGAAAGCCCCATTGGATTTAATGCATTACCAACTTTAGAAATAAATTCATAGAAATTTCATCTTTAAAATGCCAAATCTTTCATATTTCATTCGATGAAGATAAGATGCAGTAGGTTCTTTTGCACTAATAAAATCATATACCTATGCGGCATATTTTGGCTTTTCACATGTCACTGTTTGTAAACATTGTAATTTCGCAGTAAATTCCTTTAACACCCATACCTCAATAAATGCACTGGCAAAAAATCAAAATGTACTTTTAATGAAACTTTTTTATGTTTTGGAGTTTGTTCATATACTAGAGATTTTTTTAAAAATTATTTGAAAAATTATCAACCAATCCTGGAGCTCAAAGATGTCAATTACGTACCAGAAAGCTCTCCTACAAAGGGGCGGATCTTAATGACGTATGCATATTTACTGAATTCAACCCTATAAGGAAAGAGTTTTCTTCAAATTCTTAAATAATCTATGATTTGCTATATTCTGATGGATACTCTTTGTTTTCATTGTATGACCTTCCACCTATTCCTCTTTCTGGCATTTTGCCAGGTTCATGAAAGTGTGTGTCCATATTGCAGAAAAATGCATTTTGAAATATCTGACTTCATCTAAATATTTCTGTCTATAAATACTCTCAGTCTGCCTAGAATTGTAAAACATGATGAATAAAAGCCATTAAATAAATAAGTGCATGTTATCTCTCATAATTAGCCACCTGAAACCACTCAAAGATGCACTATAGAAGCTTATATAAAGAAATGATGTACATGCCAGACCATGTTTTACAGTATGCCTAAAATGAACCAATTTCTGTATTTTGGACCAATTAAGTTATGTTTTACACAAAAGAAGAAAACAAGAGTCAGATTTTACAAATTAAATACCTTTTGAACATATAAAAACAAATACAAACTACCATTTCATGACCTTAAAGCTCTATATGAAATATCAAAATGCAGGTGTCTAACACACAATTCACTATAAAACACAAGAAAGATGTCATTTATAAGAAGTTATGCATATTATTTGTAAGAATATTAGTGTCTCATTCATTCTAGTACAATAATCTCAAAATTTTACCAGTAATTAGTAAACAAGACCAGTTCTTAACTTTACAACTGAGACTTTTTGAGAGAAAAATGGCCTCCTGGAGCCTCTTTTTTAATAGAATATGAATTGTATTAAAACAATATACAGGTTTTCAGGGAATGTATGACATAATTAAGATAAAAGGAAGGAGATTCTGACAAACATGACCTTAAGTTAGAAAATATTTTGACTATATCAATTTTTTTATCCAGACTCCCATGGCGGACTAAATTTGTAAAGATCTGAGACATTTCGCAAGTGTCGCGACAAAAAAATAGCAACTGTGGAGTGACCTGAGCTTGCGAAAAGTAAGAATGAATATACATCAATATAAATCTCAAGATTAAAAATCAATTGTTTTGAAATAATTATGATTTCCATGTCTTGTTAAATTACATGGGCTAAATTCATAGAAAATATGTAAAAATGCTGATTCAGCAGTTTTTTAAGTAAACCTGGGTGTGCAGTTTGTCAAATTTACTCTGCTTTCACTTATATCTATGCAAACATAGAAGAAAAGTTCCAAGAAGTTTAAAAATATCAAAATATTCATTCATAATTTACCTCAGGTATAGGGTTGAATCCAGTATTGAAAGCCCCATTGGATTTAATGCATTACCAACTTTAGAAATAAATTCATAGAAATTTCATCTTTAAAATGCCAAATCTTTCATATTTCATTCGATGAAGATAAGATGCAGTAGGTTCTTTTGCACTAATAAAATCATATACCTATGCGGCATATTTTGGCTTTTCACATGTCACTGTTTGTAAACATTGTAATTTCGCAGTAAATTCCTTTAACACCCATACCTCAATAAATGCACTGGCAAAAAATCAAAATGTACTTTTAATGAAACTTTTTTATGTTTTGGAGTTTGTTCATATACTAGAGATTTTTTTAAAAATTATTTGAAAAATTATCAACCAATCCTGGAGCTCAAAGATGTCAATTACGTACCAGAAAGCTCTCCTACAAAGGGGCGGATCTTAATGACGTATGCATATTTACTGAATTCAACCCTATAAGGAAAGAGTTTTCTTCAAATTCTTAAATAATCTATGATTTGCTATATTCTGATGGATACTCTTTGTTTTCATTGTATGACCTTCCACCTATTCCTCTTTCTGGCATTTTGCCAGGTTCATGAAAGTGTGTGTCCATATTGCAGAAAAATGCATTTTGAAATATCTGACTTCATCTAAATATTTCTGTCTATAAATACTCTCAGTCTGCCTAGAATTGTAAAACATGATGAATAAAAGCCATTAAATAAATAAGTGCATGTTATCTCTCATAATTAGCCACCTGAAACCACTCAAAGATGCACTATAGAAGCTTATATAAAGAAATGATGTACATGCCAGACCATGTTTTACAGTATGCCTAAAATGAACCAATTTCTGTATTTTGGACCAATTAAGTTATGTTTTACACAAAAGAAGAAAACAAGAGTCAGATTTTACAAATTAAATACCTTTTGAACATATAAAAACAAATACAAACTACCATTTCATGACCTTAAAGCTCTATATGAAATATCAAAATGCAGGTGTCTAACACACAATTCACTATAAAACACAAGAAAGATGTCATTTATAAGAAGTTATGCATATTATTTGTAAGAATATTAGTGTCTCATTCATTCTAGTACAATAATCTCAAAATTTTACCAGTAATTAGTAAACAAGACCAGTTCTTAACTTTACAACTGAGACTTTTTGAGAGAAAAATGGCCTCCTGGAGCCTCTTTTTTAATAGAATATGAATTGTATTAAAACAATATACAGGTTTTCAGGGAATGTATGACATAATTAAGATAAAAGGAAGGAGATTCTGACAAACATGACCTTAAGTTAGAAAATATTTTGACTATATCAATTTTTTTATCCAGACTCCCATGGCGGACTAAATTTGTAAAGATCTGAGACATTTCGCAAGTGTCGCGACAAAAAAATAGCAACTGTGGAGTGACCTGAGCTTGCGAAAAGTAAGAATGAATATACATCAATATAAATCTCAAGATTAAAAATCAATTGTTTTGAAATAATTATGATTTCCATGTCTTGTTAAATTACATGGGCTAAATTCATAGAAAATATGTAAAAATGCTGATTCAGCAGTTTTTTAAGTAAACCTGGGTGTGCAGTTTGTCAAATTTACTCTGCTTTCACTTATATCTATGCAAACATAGAAGAAAAGTTCCAAGAAGTTTAAAAATATCAAAATATTCATTCATAATTTACCTCAGGTATAGGGTTGAATCCAGTATTGAAAGCCCCATTGGATTTAATGCATTACCAACTTTAGAAATAAATTCATAGAAATTTCATCTTTAAAATGCCAAATCTTTCATATTTCATTCGATGAAGATAAGATGCAGTAGGTTCTTTTGCACTAATAAAATCATATACCTATGCGGCATATTTTGGCTTTTCACATGTCACTGTTTGTAAACATTGTAATTTCGCAGTAAATTCCTTTAACACCCATACCTCAATAAATGCACTGGCAAAAAATCAAAATGTACTTTTAATGAAACTTTTTTATGTTTTGGAGTTTGTTCATATACTAGAGATTTTTTTAAAAATTATTTGAAAAATTATCAACCAATCCTGGAGCTCAAAGATGTCAATTACGTACCAGAAAGCTCTCCTACAAAGGGGCGGATCTTAATGACGTATGCATATTTACTGAATTCAACCCTATAAGGAAAGAGTTTTCTTCAAATTCTTAAATAATCTATGATTTGCTATATTCTGATGGATACTCTTTGTTTTCATTGTATGACCTTCCACCTATTCCTCTTTCTGGCATTTTGCCAGGTTCATGAAAGTGTGTGTCCATATTGCAGAAAAATGCATTTTGAAATATCTGACTTCATCTAAATATTTCTGTCTATAAATACTCTCAGTCTGCCTAGAATTGTAAAACATGATGAATAAAAGCCATTAAATAAATAAGTGCATGTTATCTCTCATAATTAGCCACCTGAAACCACTCAAAGATGCACTATAGAAGCTTATATAAAGAAATGATGTACATGCCAGACCATGTTTTACAGTATGCCTAAAATGAACCAATTTCTGTATTTTGGACCAATTAAGTTATGTTTTACACAAAAGAAGAAAACAAGAGTCAGATTTTACAAATTAAATACCTTTTGAACATATAAAAACAAATACAAACTACCATTTCATGACCTTAAAGCTCTATATGAAATATCAAAATGCAGGTGTCTAACACACAATTCACTATAAAACACAAGAAAGATGTCATTTATAAGAAGTTATGCATATTATTTGTAAGAATATTAGTGTCTCATTCATTCTAGTACAATAATCTCAAAATTTTACCAGTAATTAGTAAACAAGACCAGTTCTTAACTTTACAACTGAGACTTTTTGAGAGAAAAATGGCCTCCTGGAGCCTCTTTTTTAATAGAATATGAA
The DNA here is from genome assembly GCA_963971305.1 of Arcuatula senhousia. Lineage (NCBI taxonomy): Eukaryota > Metazoa > Mollusca > Bivalvia > Mytilida > Mytilidae > Arcuatula > Arcuatula senhousia. The sequence continues at coordinate 55,807 of CAXARO010000387.1, read as the reverse complement.
TTGTATTAAAACAATATACAGGTTTTCAGGGAATGTATGACATAATTAAGATAAAAGGAAGGAGATTCTGACAAACATGACCTTAAGTTAGAAAATATTTTGACTATATCAATTTTTTTATCCAGACTCCCATGGCGGACTAAATTTGTAAAGATCTGAGACATTTCGCAAGTGTCGCGACAAAAAAATAGCAACTGTGGAGTGACCTGAGCTTGCGAAAAGTAAGAATGAATATACATCAATATAAATCTCAAGATTAAAAATCAATTGTTTTGAAATAATTATGATTTCCATGTCTTGTTAAATTACATGGGCTAAATTCATAGAAAATATGTAAAAATGCTGATTCAGCAGTTTTTTAAGTAAACCTGGGTGTGCAGTTTGTCAAATTTACTCTGCTTTCACTTATATCTATGCAAACATAGAAGAAAAGTTCCAAGAAGTTTAAAAATATCAAAATATTCATTCATAATTTACCTCAGGTATAGGGTTGAATCCAGTATTGAAAGCCCCATTGGATTTAATGCATTACCAACTTTAGAAATAAATTCATAGAAATTTCATCTTTAAAATGCCAAATCTTTCATATTTCATTCGATGAAGATAAGATGCAGTAGGTTCTTTTGCACTAATAAAATCATATACCTATGCGGCATATTTTGGCTTTTCACATGTCACTGTTTGTAAACATTGTAATTTCGCAGTAAATTCCTTTAACACCCATACCTCAATAAATGCACTGGCAAAAAATCAAAATGTACTTTTAATGAAACTTTTTTATGTTTTGGAGTTTGTTCATATACTAGAGATTTTTTTAAAAATTATTTGAAAAATTATCAACCAATCCTGGAGCTCAAAGATGTCAATTACGTACCAGAAAGCTCTCCTACAAAGGGGCGGATCTTAATGACGTATGCATATTTACTGAATTCAACCCTATAAGGAAAGAGTTTTCTTCAAATTCTTAAATAATCTATGATTTGCTATATTCTGATGGATACTCTTTGTTTTCATTGTATGACCTTCCACCTATTCCTCTTTCTGGCATTTTGCCAGGTTCATGAAAGTGTGTGTCCATATTGCAGAAAAATGCATTTTGAAATATCTGACTTCATCTAAATATTTCTGTCTATAAATACTCTCAGTCTGCCTAGAATTGTAAAACATGATGAATAAAAGCCATTAAATAAATAAGTGCATGTTATCTCTCATAATTAGCCACCTGAAACCACTCAAAGATGCACTATAGAAGCTTATATAAAGAAATGATGTACATGCCAGACCATGTTTTACAGTATGCCTAAAATGAACCAATTTCTGTATTTTGGACCAATTAAGTTATGTTTTACACAAAAGAAGAAAACAAGAGTCAGATTTTACAAATTAAATACCTTTTGAACATATAAAAACAAATACAAACTACCATTTCATGACCTTAAAGCTCTATATGAAATATCAAAATGCAGGTGTCTAACACACAATTCACTATAAAACACAAGAAAGATGTCATTTATAAGAAGTTATGCATATTATTTGTAAGAATATTAGTGTCTCATTCATTCTAGTACAATAATCTCAAAATTTTACCAGTAATTAGTAAACAAGACCAGTTCTTAACTTTACAACTGAGACTTTTTGAGAGAAAAATGGCCTCCTGGAGCCTCTTTTTTAATAGAATATGAATTGTATTAAAACAATATACAGGTTTTCAGGGAATGTATGACATAATTAAGATAAAAGGAAGGAGATTCTGACAAACATGACCTTAAGTTAGAAAATATTTTGACTATATCAATTTTTTTATCCAGACTCCCATGGCGGACTAAATTTGTAAAGATCTGAGACATTTCGCAAGTGTCGCGACAAAAAAATAGCAACTGTGGAGTGACCTGAGCTTGCGAAAAGTAAGAATGAATATACATCAATATAAATCTCAAGATTAAAAATCAATTGTTTTGAAATAATTATGATTTCCATGTCTTGTTAAATTACATGGGCTAAATTCATAGAAAATATGTAAAAATGCTGATTCAGCAGTTTTTTAAGTAAACCTGGGTGTGCAGTTTGTCAAATTTACTCTGCTTTCACTTATATCTATGCAAACATAGAAGAAAAGTTCCAAGAAGTTTAAAAATATCAAAATATTCATTCATAATTTACCTCAGGTATAGGGTTGAATCCAGTATTGAAAGCCCCATTGGATTTAATGCATTACCAACTTTAGAAATAAATTCATAGAAATTTCATCTTTAAAATGCCAAATCTTTCATATTTCATTCGATGAAGATAAGATGCAGTAGGTTCTTTTGCACTAATAAAATCATATACCTATGCGGCATATTTTGGCTTTTCACATGTCACTGTTTGTAAACATTGTAATTTCGCAGTAAATTCCTTTAACACCCATACCTCAATAAATGCACTGGCAAAAAATCAAAATGTACTTTTAATGAAACTTTTTTATGTTTTGGAGTTTGTTCATATACTAGAGATTTTTTTAAAAATTATTTGAAAAATTATCAACCAATCCTGGAGCTCAAAGATGTCAATTACGTACCAGAAAGCTCTCCTACAAAGGGGCGGATCTTAATGACGTATGCATATTTACTGAATTCAACCCTATAAGGAAAGAGTTTTCTTCAAATTCTTAAATAATCTATGATTTGCTATATTCTGATGGATACTCTTTGTTTTCATTGTATGACCTTCCACCTATTCCTCTTTCTGGCATTTTGCCAGGTTCATGAAAGTGTGTGTCCATATTGCAGAAAAATGCATTTTGAAATATCTGACTTCATCTAAATATTTCTGTCTATAAATACTCTCAGTCTGCCTAGAATTGTAAAACATGATGAATAAAAGCCATTAAATAAATAAGTGCATGTTATCTCTCATAATTAGCCACCTGAAACCACTCAAAGATGCACTATAGAAGCTTATATAAAGAAATGATGTACATGCCAGACCATGTTTTACAGTATGCCTAAAATGAACCAATTTCTGTATTTTGGACCAATTAAGTTATGTTTTACACAAAAGAAGAAAACAAGAGTCAGATTTTACAAATTAAATACCTTTTGAACATATAAAAACAAATACAAACTACCATTTCATGACCTTAAAGCTCTATATGAAATATCAAAATGCAGGTGTCTAACACACAATTCACTATAAAACACAAGAAAGATGTCATTTATAAGAAGTTATGCATATTATTTGTAAGAATATTAGTGTCTCATTCATTCTAGTACAATAATCTCAAAATTTTACCAGTAATTAGTAAACAAGACCAGTTCTTAACTTTACAACTGAGACTTTTTGAGAGAAAAATGGCCTCCTGGAGCCTCTTTTTTAATAGAATATGAATTGTATTAAAACAATATACAGGTTTTCAGGGAATGTATGACATAATTAAGATAAAAGGAAGGAGATTCTGACAAACATGACCTTAAGTTAGAAAATATTTTGACTATATCAATTTTTTTATCCAGACTCCCATGGCGGACTAAATTTGTAAAGATCTGAGACATTTCGCAAGTGTCGCGACAAAAAAATAGCAACTGTGGAGTGACCTGAGCTTGCGAAAAGTAAGAATGAATATACATCAATATAAATCTCAAGATTAAAAATCAATTGTTTTGAAATAATTATGATTTCCATGTCTTGTTAAATTACATGGGCTAAATTCATAGAAAATATGTAAAAATGCTGATTCAGCAGTTTTTTAAGTAAACCTGGGTGTGCAGTTTGTCAAATTTACTCTGCTTTCACTTATATCTATGCAAACATAGAAGAAAAGTTCCAAGAAGTTTAAAAATATCAAAATATTCATTCATAATTTACCTCAGGTATAGGGTTGAATCCAGTATTGAAAGCCCCATTGGATTTAATGCATTACCAACTTTAGAAATAAATTCATAGAAATTTCATCTTTAAAATGCCAAATCTTTCATATTTCATTCGATGAAGATAAGATGCAGTAGGTTCTTTTGCACTAATAAAATCATATACCTATGCGGCATATTTTGGCTTTTCACATGTCACTGTTTGTAAACATTGTAATTTCGCAGTAAATTCCTTTAACACCCATACCTCAATAAATGCACTGGCAAAAAATCAAAATGTACTTTTAATGAAACTTTTTTATGTTTTGGAGTTTGTTCATATACTAGAGATTTTTTTAAAAATTATTTGAAAAATTATCAACCAATCCTGGAGCTCAAAGATGTCAATTACGTACCAGAAAGCTCTCCTACAAAGGGGCGGATCTTAATGACGTATGCATATTTACTGAATTCAACCCTATAAGGAAAGAGTTTTCTTCAAATTCTTAAATAATCTATGATTTGCTATATTCTGATGGATACTCTTTGTTTTCATTGTATGACCTTCCACCTATTCCTCTTTCTGGCATTTTGCCAGGTTCATGAAAGTGTGTGTCCATATTGCAGAAAAATGCATTTTGAAATATCTGACTTCATCTAAATATTTCTGTCTATAAATACTCTCAGTCTGCCTAGAATTGTAAAACATGATGAATAAAAGCCATTAAATAAATAAGTGCATGTTATCTCTCATAATTAGCCACCTGAAACCACTCAAAGATGCACTATAGAAGCTTATATAAAGAAATGATGTACATGCCAGACCATGTTTTACAGTATGCCTAAAATGAACCAATTTCTGTATTTTGGACCAATTAAGTTATGTTTTACACAAAAGAAGAAAACAAGAGTCAGATTTTACAAATTAAATACCTTTTGAACATATAAAAACAAATACAAACTACCATTTCATGACCTTAAAGCTCTATATGAAATATCAAAATGCAGGTGTCTAACACACAATTCACTATAAAACACAAGAAAGATGTCATTTATAAGAAGTTATGCATATTATTTGTAAGAATATTAGTGTCTCATTCATTCTAGTACAATAATCTCAAAATTTTACCAGTAATTAGTAAACAAGACCAGTTCTTAACTTTACAACTGAGACTTTTTGAGAGAAAAATGGCCTCCTGGAGCCTCTTTTTTAATAGAATATGAATTGTATTAAAACAATATACAGGTTTTCAGGGAATGTATGACATAATTAAGATAAAAGGAAGGAGATTCTGACAAACATGACCTTAAGTTAGAAAATATTTTGACTATATCAATTTTTTTATCCAGACTCCCATGGCGGACTAAATTTGTAAAGATCTGAGACATTTCGCAAGTGTCGCGACAAAAAAATAGCAACTGTGGAGTGACCTGAGCTTGCGAAAAGTAAGAATGAATATACATCAATATAAATCTCAAGATTAAAAATCAATTGTTTTGAAATAATTATGATTTCCATGTCTTGTTAAATTACATGGGCTAAATTCATAGAAAATATGTAAAAATGCTGATTCAGCAGTTTTTTAAGTAAACCTGGGTGTGCAGTTTGTCAAATTTACTCTGCTTTCACTTATATCTATGCAAACATAGAAGAAAAGTTCCAAGAAGTTTAAAAATATCAAAATATTCATTCATAATTTACCTCAGGTATAGGGTTGAATCCAGTATTGAAAGCCCCATTGGATTTAATGCATTACCAACTTTAGAAATAAATTCATAGAAATTTCATCTTTAAAATGCCAAATCTTTCATATTTCATTCGATGAAGATAAGATGCAGTAGGTTCTTTTGCACTAATAAAATCATATACCTATGCGGCATATTTTGGCTTTTCACATGTCACTGTTTGTAAACATTGTAATTTCGCAGTAAATTCCTTTAACACCCATACCTCAATAAATGCACTGGCAAAAAATCAAAATGTACTTTTAATGAAACTTTTTTATGTTTTGGAGTTTGTTCATATACTAGAGATTTTTTTAAAAATTATTTGAAAAATTATCAACCAATCCTGGAGCTCAAAGATGTCAATTACGTACCAGAAAGCTCTCCTACAAAGGGGCGGATCTTAATGACGTATGCATATTTACTGAATTCAACCCTATAAGGAAAGAGTTTTCTTCAAATTCTTAAATAATCTATGATTTGCTATATTCTGATGGATACTCTTTGTTTTCATTGTATGACCTTCCACCTATTCCTCTTTCTGGCATTTTGCCAGGTTCATGAAAGTGTGTGTCCATATTGCAGAAAAATGCATTTTGAAATATCTGACTTCATCTAAATATTTCTGTCTATAAATACTCTCAGTCTGCCTAGAATTGTAAAACATGATGAATAAAAGCCATTAAATAAATAAGTGCATGTTATCTCTCATAATTAGCCACCTGAAACCACTCAAAGATGCACTATAGAAGCTTATATAAAGAAATGATGTACATGCCAGACCATGTTTTACAGTATGCCTAAAATGAACCAATTTCTGTATTTTGGACCAATTAAGTTATGTTTTACACAAAAGAAGAAAACAAGAGTCAGATTTTACAAATTAAATACCTTTTGAACATATAAAAACAAATACAAACTACCATTTCATGACCTTAAAGCTCTATATGAAATATCAAAATGCAGGTGTCTAACACACAATTCACTATAAAACACAAGAAAGATGTCATTTATAAGAAGTTATGCATATTATTTGTAAGAATATTAGTGTCTCATTCATTCTAGTACAATAATCTCAAAATTTTACCAGTAATTAGTAAACAAGACCAGTTCTTAACTTTACAACTGAGACTTTTTGAGAGAAAAATGGCCTCCTGGAGCCTCTTTTTTAATAGAATATGAATTGTATTAAAACAATATACAGGTTTTCAGGGAATGTATGACATAATTAAGATAAAAGGAAGGAGATTCTGACAAACATGACCTTAAGTTAGAAAATATTTTGACTATATCAATTTTTTTATCCAGACTCCCATGGCGGACTAAATTTGTAAAGATCTGAGACATTTCGCAAGTGTCGCGACAAAAAAATAGCAACTGTGGAGTGACCTGAGCTTGCGAAAAGTAAGAATGAATATACATCAATATAAATCTCAAGATTAAAAATCAATTGTTTTGAAATAATTATGATTTCCATGTCTTGTTAAATTACATGGGCTAAATTCATAGAAAATATGTAAAAATGCTGATTCAGCAGTTTTTTAAGTAAACCTGGGTGTGCAGTTTGTCAAATTTACTCTGCTTTCACTTATATCTATGCAAACATAGAAGAAAAGTTCCAAGAAGTTTAAAAATATCAAAATATTCATTCATAATTTACCTCAGGTATAGGGTTGAATCCAGTATTGAAAGCCCCATTGGATTTAATGCATTACCAACTTTAGAAATAAATTCATAGAAATTTCATCTTTAAAATGCCAAATCTTTCATATTTCATTCGATGAAGATAAGATGCAGTAGGTTCTTTTGCACTAATAAAATCATATACCTATGCGGCATATTTTGGCTTTTCACATGTCACTGTTTGTAAACATTGTAATTTCGCAGTAAATTCCTTTAACACCCATACCTCAATAAATGCACTGGCAAAAAATCAAAATGTACTTTTAATGAAACTTTTTTATGTTTTGGAGTTTGTTCATATACTAGAGATTTTTTTAAAAATTATTTGAAAAATTATCAACCAATCCTGGAGCTCAAAGATGTCAATTACGTACCAGAAAGCTCTCCTACAAAGGGGCGGATCTTAATGACGTATGCATATTTACTGAATTCAACCCTATAAGGAAAGAGTTTTCTTCAAATTCTTAAATAATCTATGATTTGCTATATTCTGATGGATACTCTTTGTTTTCATTGTATGACCTTCCACCTATTCCTCTTTCTGGCATTTTGCCAGGTTCATGAAAGTGTGTGTCCATATTGCAGAAAAATGCATTTTGAAATATCTGACTTCATCTAAATATTTCTGTCTATAAATACTCTCAGTCTGCCTAGAATTGTAAAACATGATGAATAAAAGCCATTAAATAAATAAGTGCATGTTATCTCTCATAATTAGCCACCTGAAACCACTCAAAGATGCACTATAGAAGCTTATATAAAGAAATGATGTACATGCCAGACCATGTTTTACAGTATGCCTAAAATGAACCAATTTCTGTATTTTGGACCAATTAAGTTATGTTTTACACAAAAGAAGAAAACAAGAGTCAGATTTTACAAATTAAATACCTTTTGAACATATAAAAACAAATACAAACTACCATTTCATGACCTTAAAGCTCTATATGAAATATCAAAATGCAGGTGTCTAACACACAATTCACTATAAAACACAAGAAAGATGTCATTTATAAGAAGTTATGCATATTATTTGTAAGAATATTAGTGTCTCATTCATTCTAGTACAATAATCTCAAAATTTTACCAGTAATTAGTAAACAAGACCAGTTCTTAACTTTACAACTGAGACTTTTTGAGAGAAAAATGGCCTCCTGGAGCCTCTTTTTTAATAGAATATGAATTGTATTAAAACAATATACAGGTTTTCAGGGAATGTATGACATAATTAAGATAAAAGGAAGGAGATTCTGACAAACATGACCTTAAGTTAGAAAATATTTTGACTATATCAATTTTTTTATCCAGACTCCCATGGCGGACTAAATTTGTAAAGATCTGAGACATTTCGCAAGTGTCGCGACAAAAAAATAGCAACTGTGGAGTGACCTGAGCTTGCGAAAAGTAAGAATGAATATACATCAATATAAATCTCAAGATTAAAAATCAATTGTTTTGAAATAATTATGATTTCCATGTCTTGTTAAATTACATGGGCTAAATTCATAGAAAATATGTAAAAATGCTGATTCAGCAGTTTTTTAAGTAAACCTGGGTGTGCAGTTTGTCAAATTTACTCTGCTTTCACTTATATCTATGCAAACATAGAAGAAAAGTTCCAAGAAGTTTAAAAATATCAAAATATTCATTCATAATTTACCTCAGGTATAGGGTTGAATCCAGTATTGAAAGCCCCATTGGATTTAATGCATTACCAACTTTAGAAATAAATTCATAGAAATTTCATCTTTAAAATGCCAAATCTTTCATATTTCATTCGATGAAGATAAGATGCAGTAGGTTCTTTTGCACTAATAAAATCATATACCTATGCGGCATATTTTGGCTTTTCACATGTCACTGTTTGTAAACATTGTAATTTCGCAGTAAATTCCTTTAACACCCATACCTCAATAAATGCACTGGCAAAAAATCAAAATGTACTTTTAATGAAACTTTTTTATGTTTTGGAGTTTGTTCATATACTAGAGATTTTTTTAAAAATTATTTGAAAAATTATCAACCAATCCTGGAGCTCAAAGATGTCAATTACGTACCAGAAAGCTCTCCTACAAAGGGGCGGATCTTAATGACGTATGCATATTTACTGAATTCAACCCTATAAATATGCTGAGTAACAAACGTTGTTGATATAAATTTAGTCATTCATTAAAACCGAAACCAGGTGAGTGTTTGCTTGTACATGTATGTTAACTAGGTATGATTGAATTTACTATAAATACATCTTCATTTATAATGGTTTTCATATGCATTAATGTTATGCAATTACATGTATACTGCTTTTAGTGGTATATATGTAGTGTTTATATGTTATGTTTATATAGTTTGTAAACACGTACTCATTCTGGTATTCCTTTTTCATTTTAAATTTTGTTTTTGAGTAAACAATTAGGTTTGATAACGAGAATATATCCTCTCTTATAACATGTACCAATGACTCTTTACAAATATTCAAAACTAGTATGTTATTTTTTTCTATCATATGGTCTTTCAAGTGAAACCTGTCCAAGGTCGACTTGTAAGGGTATATATCAATGGTGTCAGGTTGTACTACATATTGTCGTAATGGATAGTATGTTAATCTTTACTAGAGATGAGAATGGATTTAAACTAACTTGTTCACAGTGTTTCTTTTGTGAGAAATGTCAATAGAGACAACAAATAAATGCTAAAACACAAACTTTTTTTTTCTATATAATATTACATAGTAGATCACGGATAAAACGGCATATTTTGGACCATAGATAGTATATTTAGTTCTATGCTAGATTTCAAGAAGACCCACGCGGATCCGGTAAAAGTCCACTAAAGAGCGCTCAGAAATCACATCGGATCAGACCGCTTTGCGCATAAAGCGACTAGGATGTGTGCCCCGAATGGTTAAATGGGGCAGCCCTGTGGCTTTCACAAAATAGTTGACATCGGTAAAAACCTCTTGTGGAAAGAATAAAAAAGTTCCTGACTAGGGTTGGGGTTGATGTAAAATCCTCAAATTAAGAAAAGTTCGAAGAGTAACCCCTTATCGACAGCAGTTTATAACATCTTATGCTAGACCCACTCCTGTCTGTCTGCTAATTTATAAATACCAATAAGTTGTTTTTGGCGATTGTCAAGCTATTATATCGTTATCTTTCGATCTATATTTCAGAAGGTATGGAGGGTGCTTTAAAGAAGTGGACTTCGATATTTCGAGGGTACCAAGAAAGATGGGTTGTTCTAACTTTCGATGGATATCTCAAATATTACGAGGTAAACATACAAAACGATCCTTCAACTGACGCTTCGTGTATACGAATGCAGCACAACATAAATAATTGCAACTCCTGCAGTATGTACGTGTAACCACTAATACGTTTGCTATTTCTTTTGACTTCTTATAAAACATACATTTTTAAAACTATGGTCCATTTTAATTTCTGTTTATTGGCAGTCTGATCTTTTGTTTCTTCAAACTACAAGTATTTGTTGGAAGTCGTTCACACAACAACTAAGTAATCAATCGATCATATTTTATTTTAGAATTTTTTTATTGTCACGGTTTTGACGTTTTATTTTAGAACGAACCAGAAGATATGACAGAGCCTCCCAAAGGAAAACTTAAAATATCAGTAAGTGCCATACGCTGGGCTAAAATATCAATCTGATTTAGTAGTATATGCTAATATTTATAAATATAAGACCTAAAATCAACTAATACCAACTTATATTTATAAATGTCATTCATAAATTTATGCATGCTTATAAATAAGACTAGACAGTAAAATCTTTCTGATCTGTATCATCCAAAGAATTGTGGGTATTGGATGCTATGTTTTGTTTTATTTTTATCAATTTACTCTTTATGTGAAGATGACAGATTTTAATAACCATGCTTGAAAAATTGGGGTTATATGGTGATAGGGGTGTCCTTCCGTCACACCTCAGCTAGGGAATCCATCACTTAATCCTAACCCTCCTGATGGAATTTTAAGAATATTTCACACAATCTTTGTGACATAATGTAGATGTTCACTTCACATTATTCCAAAATTTAAACATAAAGAAATTTCGGGGTTTACCATAGCGAAACATGGACTGCTGTTTGACAACAAAAGGGGTACCCATCTCTTATCCGCTATTACTCCTAAACTAATTAATATAAAACTTTAAACCTTAATGGATTTTAAGGAAACTTTCACACAACTTTTATGACAAAATAATGAAGATGTGCACTTTCTATTTAAAACTTTGATCAAAATGACATTTGGGGTTTCCAAAAGCAAAACATGGACATAGCCATTCGACTACAAGGGGGTAAATGTACCCTTCCCTTATCCGCAACTCCTCCTACAACCCTTTTTATGGATTTTCATGAAACTTTCACACAATCTTTATTATATAATCTAGATGTGCACCTCTTGTTTTAAATTTCTTCTGATAGATATTTGGGACGGGAGTATTTATTTGTTAAGATGCTGCTCAGTTTTTCTAGTTCCTTTTGTATTGTTAAAAGATCGATTAAAAGTTTATGAAGGAGAAATGCTCTGTTTCATAAGAATATTTAAACAAGTAAGATATTTTTGTTACAGATAGCCGATATCGTGAGGCGTGATGAACTCAGGTTTAGGGTCATTTCTGATGATGGTCAAAAGTTTTCTTTCAAAGGTAATTTTTTCATCGTGAATATTAATTTTACTTGTTGAGAATCGTAGTTTCCAAAACTCGATTTTCAACCCAAGAATAAATCAGATTGAAAGTGTGGGATGAATATTTTGTAGACAAAAATGAAACTAAAAATGTGGATAGCGTGGTTATGTTCACTATATATATGCGCTGACCACAAGGAGACATCTTACGGCATCTTAAGATGTCATCTGTTGCTTTGTTTTAAGCAAACAAAATATATTTCATGGTTGCAAAATACAATAACAACAACCGTTATGCTTATATGAATATTTCCATCTGTAAATCAGACGTAATCAAATGGCAAAGAATCATTTCTAGATTTTTAAATTTTGGCTAAGTTTTAAATATATTTTGAAATTTAACTTAATGATCTAAAATGGATAAAGATGTTCTTCTAGTAGTATTAAACAATACTGATTATGAGTCCATGCAATTCAACTTTTAATCTTTGAAACTTTTATTTCATTAACGGTTATCACACATGTAATACTATATTGGGAATGCCTCATCCATGCATTGCAGAATAATAGAGAATGTGATGATTGTTTAATTGTCATACCCTACCACTTACATTTGTGGTGATAACTTTAACGCGCAGAAGAATCTAATAATTCACTCTAGATCTGGTCCTAGTTAAATTATTAATTTTGTAATTGGCTTTAAAGGTATTGTAAAGTATTTCTGAACAATCTTTTTTTACTTGCAATCGTCTTCCCCAATTTTACAGCTGAAGATGAAGACGAAGCTGACAGATGGATGTCCACTTTGGAGGAAATCAGAGATACGTCTAGACCCGAGTTATCAGATGTAAAGTATCTGTTTGAGACAATAGTTTCATATTTATGCATTGTATTAATTAATAAATTTATTTCTTAATAACTAATTTATTTTGATTTAGTTTTAACAAATGAAACTGTTAAACACAAGTTTGATATACTTATTGACATTTGCACCTGTTTTTGCATTTTGAGGTTTTTTTGGTCACATGACATGTGTCCTCATTAACCTTAAGTTTTGATGATATAATGTTTATACTTTAAAGGATGAAATAAGTGAAGCAGGTGACAATACAGATTCTATATCCATTGCTTCAGGGATTTCCTCAAGTTCAAGTACAATAGGAGGTACATTTGTACTTAAAAAAAAATTCAAATAATAGTAGAAAGCAGAAAATTACATTTGTATTGGTAGTACTGATAACTTATAAATTTTGAATATAATATTGCTTGTGACATATACCCCACTTTAGTTCTACGAAAATTTATAAAGAAACTTGCTTCATCTTTTTTAATTCAAAAATGCGATATATTGATAGGTAATTTTTAATCAAGTAAGTGGTTCAGTCTTATATGACCTCAAGTTTATTTCGGGGCTTTGACTTCCATGAAGTAAAGACTTTGTTTGCTTGCTTGCTTGCTTGTATAATTTGTTTGCATAGGAATTTTTTTATGTCATGTCGTGCCATGTATTTAAGCGATTTTTAGTATATTTCAATATAACACATAAAAATGTGATTTTGTCATACATGGCTAGCATACCAACCAACTGAGTGTAAAATGCAAACTCACGGTTTATTGTAGATGGAAGTCCCAGACCAAAAAGATATACTTCATTTAAGAACGTGGTGAAATCAGTTATGACAGCAGAAGAAATTACAAGACAATTTAGGAGACTTATGATAGACCGAAAAAGGTATCATCTGATAATTGCTAAATCGTTCAGGGCTGTCTCAATTTGTCAAGAAAAGTTTGACTTTGCAGTCATCACTGCATTGTATTAACTTTGTGGATAATGATTTATAGAGGTTGTATCCGATATATTTTTTCACATTTCATCATTTTTTTTTTTGGTTTTATATCATTCTCATTTTCTTCTGCTTCTGGTATCATTCGAATTTCAATATAGCACTTTTAACCTAGTTTTTGTTTGACCACAGGGACTTTATTTCGTACCGCACATTGACTCTAACAAAATATTGATAGACGGAAGTAAGTCCCTGTGGTTTGACAAAGTCACGTTCCATCTGTCGTGCAGATCGGAGACTGATAATAGGGGTAATAGATAAGGGGGAAATAAAAGCAAAGATTTCAATTCAATCGACATTACATGTAGAATGTGCTCGAAATATTTATGCAAACAAAGTATTACATTTGAGGATATGATTCTTTTCAGCTAAGTAAACACATCATCGTTCTCTGATTTGTATTTCAAATTTGACTGGGGCGTCCATCCCAGTGCAAACATGTTTGACAAAAGAGACAACATGATTTCCACTCCAGATAATTAATTTTCTCAGTGAACTTTTTCATATTCATATGGTGTGTATATTTTACAGCTCATGATGTTGTGTTTCATTTTACTATCATACCCTAATGTCACAACAGAAGCAGAACCTGGTTCAATCTAATGTCTTTACAAAATCTATAGCAATCCGAGCACCTTACAATTTCGGCCCCCACTATTCAGTTATAAACATATATTGCTTATTTTAATGCGACTGGGGATACATGTATATGTATCTACGCGTTCTAGTTTTTTTATGATTTTGCCTTACAAGATTATAGATAAAATGCTCACCAAGTGCGTTTCAAACTTGCATGTTCGTCACTTTAAATCTATTTTACATATTATTTGTAGAAAGAATTTCCAAGTTGTAGCAGCTATTGACATAGGGTCCAGTAGTACCTGTTGTGCCTTTTCTCTGACTTCGGAGTACCAGAAGAACCCCCTCAACGTCCATACTGTTCAGATAAATGACCATCTCAAGGATGATACAGTGTTGTTGCTGAATCCTAACGGTGACTTCGATTCTTTTGGATCTCTAGCAGAGGAAAAGTACAATCGTCTCATGGAAGTGAACAAGGAGTTTATCAAAGAATGGCATCTATTTAGGAATTTCAAAATGCAGTTATATAACAGCACGGTCAGCACTAAGAATGTTAAACCTTGTTAAATTAATAAATCCACGTTTCATACATTCCTCTTTTCTTTTGCTTTTCGTATAACAAATGAACACTTTCAAACCTTACATTGACATAAGAATATTTCTGTACAAATTAATATTGTTCTCGTGTTAATAAGCTCATGAACGATGCAATTTTTTGTTCTCATGTATTGTAATATTTGCTTATTAGTAAGTGAAATGCACAAGCCATTCAGATTGTATGTCGATTTGGAATGTCTTCCATAGTTTAACATAATTTTAATATATCTATAACATAAGGAACACGTAGAAACGTAATAAACCAATTCAAATCTACCATTCACTTGGCAAATGTAATCCTGATTTCAGAGTGTGACCAAGTTCATGACAGTTAAAGATATTGGTAACAAGTCAATGATAGTTTCCACAGTGTTCTCCCTTTGTCTGGAGTACCTCCATGACCTACTGCTAGACAAGATAAAAGACAAAGACAGGAGGCTGAAAGAATATGATATCCGGTGGGTGGTGACCTGTCCCGCCATGTGGAACGAGTCAGCAAGACAGTTTATGATAGAAGCCGCTAAGTGGTGAGAAAAATGTTTGGTATTAATTTGAAGCATCAAACTAAGAGTTTAGATTTAAGCAATGATTACAAAGTTAGAAGTTACTTTGGGTTTGACCAACATCTGGTTAGCGTTTATTTGTTACAGAAATTCTTCCTGGATTACAGAAGCAACGAGAATCTAACAAAATATGATTGATTTTGTAAAGGATTTGCCTACAACAAAACACTTTAAAGTATTCCGATTATCCAGATTATGGAAATTATTATAAATTAATTGCAAACATCAACCAAATGTTCACAAAAACCAAACCAGGCAACATAATATACCTAATATATTGGTCTAAACTATATTGGTCTAAACTAATAGGTAGCTATAAAGTAAAGAAGTGAAAGCAAAAAGTATAACGATGGCTGATTTTCTGTTGACATTTTAACATGATTTTAACTTAATGGGTTAAACCAGTTTCATGGCATCTTATATTTTCCACTTTTCCTTACAGGCCGGAATAGATCGTGAAAGTATTAAGTTAACACTAGAGCCTGAGGCTGCAGCCATATATTGTAAATGTTTAGAAGCAAACAATAGATTAAAAGGTACCAGAGATGACCCAGTTTTTGCACCTGGGGCAAAATTTCTCATTGTGGACTTGGGAGGTTAGTCTAAGTTTTTATTACATTTACTTTCTAGCAGCGGTATGTCTTTGATCGTATTTTCGTTTGCAATTAATTACGACTTTCTTCGATTAAAGAGGTAATACACTTTTGTTCATTTCAGATTAGCTTCGGTTTGTAATGATACGTTTTCTTCCTAACAGTTCTAAGTCAAAAAGCCATATTTGTAACAGTGTTTGCATATCTTGCACGGTGCGCTCAGGTAACCACATATTAGGTATAACATATATGTGCAAATACTTATCAAACTAACTGAATGGACTTTTATTATTTTTGAAGGTGGTGCCGTTGATATTACTGCAAATGAAGTAATGGATTCTGGTCAACTTAAGGAGATATACAATGCCTCTGGTGGTCCGTGGGGTGGGAACCTTATCAACAAGAAGGTTTGGATTCTGATTTTTGATGTATTTGGTAATGCTGTCGTCCAAAACTTCATGAATGAACATAGAACTGACTATCTAAAAATGGAAAGAGAGGTGGAGGAGGCAAAGAAAAAATTTGATTTTGATGGTCGATTTGAAGTTGAAGTTCCAGACTCGCTCATGGATGAGGCAAAGAAGATGAATTCGGATATGACATTCGATAGAAACAAAGACGCAGTGAGGGTATACAAGTCCAACTTTATCATTGAAAAGAAACACATGTGTTCACTTTTTGAAAATTGTATAACCACCCTTTGTAGAAAGGTCCATGACGTCATGAACAAACCAGAAACTGAAGGCGTCACAACGATATTATGGGTGGGCGGGTACTCCTCATGTTCAAAACTTAGAGAAATGATACAACAATCGTTTTCAGATGTTAGAAACATTTATCCATCAGATCCAGACATGGTTGTGCTCAAAGGAGCAGTGATTATGGGTCATATGAATACTCCAATCGCTAAAAGGTTGGCCCGGTTCCATTATGGCATGGCAGTGTTACCAGATACCGATTTTGCCAACTCGTTTAACGGAACACTGGAAGAGCTGACCGACATAGTTCCAAAATTCTATTTACTCATCCGGAAACAGACACCCATTTATGTGGACGATGTTGTTGTTGAATATGATATACCAATTAAGGAGGGTCAAACAAAAGTAATGATTGAGGTGTATGCCTCAGAGAGCGATAAGCCACCAACTTTCATTTCAGATGACTACTGTAGGAAAATTGGTACCATACGGATGAGACTCTCTAACATTAAAAATGACTCAAATCTCAAAGTTGGGATGACGTGTGATGGTACAGAGTTCAAGGCCGTTGGCCGAGAGGTTCTGACAGGGCGTTGTTTCGCCGGTGTCTGTAGATTTTTAGAATGATACAGAAACTAAAATAGGCAGCAAAGTAACTTTTTATTTACATTTCATGTCAATTAGGTACATATATCAATCATTAGTGGTTCATGGTCCGTAGAATTTCTATACTTTTCTAAGCATTTATTTCTATAAGCCTTGCTCTTTTATCTTTGTACTAAGTAAAAAATGTAGACAATAGGAACAAAGTTAATATTGTTTATATTAAACAAAAAGGAATGTTAACTAAACAATCATTATTATCTTATGCTCAAACGTTATTGTATATGAACACAAGATCTTGAATAAAAATGTACTACAATGTGTATTATTTTATGTCAGAATCTATTACTTAGACTATATCTATTCAATAAAAATGAGCAATAACCATTATTTTTTGGTTCACGGCGTTTAACAATCGAGTGCAAAAACTAGTTTCAGTTAGATAAATCAGTTAGATCCGCCCCCACCCTGGAACATAAAGAGGACTGGGCCCACTCTGGTCAAGAAATTGGCCACTTTGGCAAAATTTCTGTGTTCCCACTGAAAATAAGATTTTAAATACGTATTCTTTGTTTTTCAACATTAGTTAATAGATGCATGTTACTTTGTTTATAACTCAGAGTTCACTCTTGTTTCGACTAATGTAGTTGTTTTTAATGTGTATTTAGTTATGTTGCGCTACATGTAATTCTCCACTTTTTATTAATGCTTATTTTTATGTGTACTCATTATTTTTTGTCGAATATACGAAATATTAACGTCCTCATTGGTACTCCTAGGTTTTTTTAGGCCTATATAATTGTGTGTTTCTAGCTATATTCTATACTTTATAATGAATCAACGCCAAATTTAAAGGTGTCAAGAAAAAAAATCAAGCATTCCTTTGATTGTTGGGGAAATGGGGCCAGGTTGCTCTCCTCCCCCTTTCCAAAAAACTACTCCTCTCTTAGACTAACAGAATCAGCCATTGGTGTTTAAACAAATCCACCATAAAGGAAGATCAATTTAAGAGAATATTATATTGTATCTGACAAATATTTCATTTCAGAGACATTTTTCAATAAAACTTGCATACATATGAAATGTATGAATTCGAGTAAGAGACTGTGAACACACTAAGCATACCAATGATCATTTAACTCGAGTCTCATACCAAAAACAAAGGATTCAAAACACCAACCAGCAGAGCAACTCTCACAGAAATGTCGTTTATAATGTAGGTTATATCGTGTACACTTATTCCACATCTCCTTGTCTTCTATAGGGTACACACTTGGTCGCTCTCTTGGGTGGGCACTATCCCGACGTCAGAATCCCACGACCCTTAGTCTTTTTACGACAATCTAGACTCTGTTGCGAGCTTATTTGTTGCGAGCTTATTGCCTCCCGGGCCTGATCGAATAGGACCCTGAAAAATCGAAAGAGACGTAATCGATCCAAAGAGTTTTAACAAAGTAGCCAAAGCCATCACCATGAATACCTGCATAGCATGTGCATTACAAGTAAAGAAATTTTATTCGGTAAAATCGAACATTTTTTATTTTATTTTATATCTGCATGCTGCTGCTGGTGATGATAATGATGATGATAATGGACGCATTATGTTAGGGATTGTTCAGTCCAATTGGAACCAAACTTGATATTGTTGATTATTAGAATTAGGTGCTTAGAACTGATGTGGGGATTTTTATTGGTTGTAAAACATTGGCCACTGTGGCTAAAAATAGAACATTGGGGTAAACTGCAGTTTTTGCAAATAATTCAAAAACGGCTACAGATAACAAAATTCTTGCTAGGTCAAAATAAACAACACCTCAAGATCTACCCACCCTGAAATTTTGGAGAAGGTCCAACAACTCATGTAAGAGTTATTGCCCTACAAACACATCAAAGCTTTAAATTATCCGTTTAAATTTCAAAATTATCTAAACCTAAGGTTCTTCCTACCCCAGACATAGGTTGACCATCTTAGTTAACCCTAAGGTTCTTCCTACCCCAGACATAGGTTGATCATCTTAGTAATAATTTGGTTCCCCAGTTTGGTATTTTTGGTTTTACTGTTCTATGCTCTTCATATTCATACAGTGTTTGGCATTTTCAATATTTTAGGTAGAGCGCCTCTGATGAGTCTTGAATAGACGAAACGCGCGTCAGGCGTAGCAAAATTTATTGTCTGGAACTTTGTTGTCATTTGTATTTCAATTTGGTTCCCCATTTCGGTATTTTGGTTTCATTGTTCTATGCTCTTCATAATCATATGTTTTTGGCTTTTCAATATTTTTGGTAGAGCGCCTCTGATGAGTCTTGAATAGACGAAACGCGCGTCAGGAGTAGCAAAATTTAATGTCTGGAACTTTGTTGTAATTTGAATTTCTAACACCCGTGAAGGTTAGCGCTGCTGGTGGAGTTTTATTCCCCGAGGTTAGCCCGCTCAATTTTCTCAATATGAGATTTCCGGTGTTATATTGCCATTTTTCACCCATGCCAGTTTTTCCCCCCGGAAAATCTGGATCGATCTAGTTTTCCCCCCGGGGGAAAAACTGGATCATTGCCATTTTTCCCCCTAGGAAAAATGACAATACGTATACATATTGTAGATTTTCCCCCATGCCAGTTTTTCCCCCTTTGATGTTTGGCATATCTTAGCTTTTCAGTTGATATATGCTTACCAGTCTGTGATTTTTTTTTTATGGAAAATGCAGCTGTAATATGATTTATACGATTTTCTTATGAAAATGGAATTTGTAAAGTTAGTATCTTAAAAATAATTTTTATTTACATTCAGCTCTTACACTTTTGAGGTAATTAATATGGTAAGAAATATTTGAAGTACGGATTCAGTATTGAAAGCACTACCATCTTTTAAAATGCCATAGTTTCATCTTTAAAATTCCCAGTCGTTCATGCTTTATTCAATTAAAGATAAAAAACAGTAGATCTCTTTGCATTTATAATTTTAAAATTAACAATGGCTTGGCTTTGTGTCAATATTGTTAATATTGTATGTCTACTGCACGGTCCAATTTAACTCGTTTTCATATTCATTCAATATTTGGGGGTGCTTTGGGTTGTCTTTTATTATAGCTTTTATGTGCCAACGACGACGTGTCGGGATAGGACATTAGATTTTAAGTCCGACCATCAAACACCTTCGCAGTAGGCTTATCCTTCCCGACAAAAATAGGTCAGGATTATCCCACAGCTATTCCATCAAGATTCTTGATTTTTATTTTTTAAATAAATTGTCTAATTTTGCTATTGTTAGCCATGAAAACATCATATTTCCTGTAAAAAAAATCTTGAAAAAATTAATTCAATTTGTTGTCAAACCGGTTTAAATTTTAAAAGTGAAGTTAAATACAAGTATTTAGGCTGTACAAAAAACAAAGAAGGTGCGTTATGCATTTAGGTATATGTGAGTACTTTCATCTAAAGTGTAGGGGTCAAAAAGAGGTCATTGAAGCTTGGTGCAGTGGTGTACGGACCGTTACGGACGGGAACTGGAACTGTGTGGAGTTTGTCCGACCATGCAAAAATTACTACGAGAATCGCACAGGGAATGATTTGACAATTGGCAGTATGACAAAATATATGCCCTTAGGGGGTGTTCAACCCTATAGACCTTTTAAAGATTTCTGTTTGGTGTCTGTGTTGGGCATGCATGTCCCATAGATTAATTCTTCCAGAAGTCTTTATCAAAGATTATTTGTACTCTATTTGTTACTTATGAAGAAGGGGGTCTTCTTTGATACTTTATGGTAAGTTTAGAACTTTATGCATTATCTACCTTCTAATATTTAAAAATCTCAAGAAAAACCGTCTATGTCCGATATTCAATATGGTCGGGGATGAAAATAATGTTTTACTTGACTGTAATTGAAATTTAGAATTACAAAAAAAAAATTATATAGAAAAAGCAAAATCAGAAAATAAATCTTTTAAATTTTGATATGTTGAATGAAATAAGTAAAATTGAGTACACTCTGTCCCAAAGTGACAATCTTTCGGCAAGTAGAAAACACTAGTTTCTTCTTAAAACAGTCATTAGCACCTAGGACAGGGGACCTATAAAAATATGTTTAATGTTTTGGTTATATGGTTATTGTTTATACTTGCTGCAATCTCGATAATATAAGATCTCCTAAACTATACTACGTTCCGTTGGAGCTCCAACGGAGCGTAGTATAGTTTAGGAGATCTTATTTTAATGAGATTTTACTTGCTGTTAAAATTTTGTGTATGTTTTTCACAACCCTAATTTTTTGATTAATATTGCAATAAATGTTGATTGCAAAACTGCGAGCATCAAACACTGATCACATTGAGGACTGCTGGCTGCTTTTCATTGCATATTTTTGTACCCATGCATAAAAATCTGTGTCAGTCTACTTATCTCGTATTAAAGCATAACTCCCCTTAATCGCTTGAACTATGGAAATATCGATTTTTTATTTCATCGTGACGTCGGTGACGTTACATCGTAAGGGGGGAAATGAGCTTTTTGCTTATAAAGGGGGAAAACTGGACTGATCCTATTTTTCCCCCGGGGGAAAAACTGGATCGATCCTATTCTTCCGGGGGGAAAAACTGGATCGATCCAAATTTTCCCCCCGGGAAAACTGGCATGGGGGAAAATCTACAATAGAACACCGGCACCAACACTTTTGTGTTGGAGAACACATCAAAGCTTTAAATTATCCGTTTAAATTTCAAAATTGTCTAAACCTAAGGTTCTTCCTACCCCAGACGTAGGTTGACCATCTGAGTTTCAATTTGGTTCCCCATTTCGGTATTTTTGTTTCATTGTTCAATGCTCTTCATAATCATATGTTCTTGGCATTTCAATATTTTTGGTAGAGCGCCTCTGATGAGTCTTGAATAGACGAAACGCGCGTCAGGCGTAGCAAAATTTAATGTCTGGAACTTTTTTGTCATTTGAATTTCCTTGATTTATAATTATTTTTTACCTATTGATCTTAATATCTTGAAAACTATATGAGGTATATAAGAAATTAAAATTCATAATGTTGAGAACATCATGATCTACATAATTTGTAATAGTCAATGTTGTAGGGCCATTCCTTTTAGGAGTTATTCCCCTTAGAACATTGAATGGAACCAATTGGAACCAAACTGGGTAAAGTTGTTAATTAGCATTAAATGTTTAGAACTGATGTGGGGATGTTTGATTGTTTGTAAACATTGTCGTCATGGCTAAAATAGAACATTGATCCTTTTCTAAGCGGAATAACTTATTAGCAAAAAACATGTAGGGGTTATTGCTGTTTTTTGCTAATAAGTTATTTCGCTTAGAAAAGGATCGATGTTGAAAAGTATTTTCCAAATAGTCTATAATTCAGCCACATAAGTCAGGTGAGCGATTCAGGCTCCTGTGAGCCTCTTGTTAGATATTTGATGCCAAACAGTTGATTATAGTTGCATATGCATGTTACACGAGCATAAGCGATGCATTTTAGTAATTTTAATTTTTGAACATGTCATAAAAAAGCAAGTTCATGCATCCGTGGAAGTAGGTAATAAACGAACTCTTCATTACCTTAATGCAACGATTTACACAAAATAGATATAAAGGTTAGTGAGGACACCTGTCATGTGACCAAAAAAACCCAGCTACAATGCAAAAAAACAAGTGCAAATGTCACAAATACCTTGAAAATTGTGTAAAACATTTAATTAAACTTAAGCAACTAAATTAATTTTAACACAAATTAAACAACCATTCCTTCATAAATATAATTTATAAATAAAACAAGGGAAATAATTCACTTGAAAAATGACCAAAAAATTACAAAAAGATTTGTATTGTTGACAGGAAAATCAAGCTGGTGACCCCAGTATTTATTGTTTATTTCAAAATATATTAATTATATTTCATTGATTTTTATCAAATAGAAATAAAATTTAAATTCGTAGATTTTTTTCTGCGACATGATGTTATGCTAATTATTTGGCCTTTCCTATATAATCTAAAGTAATTTTGGAAAACCTTGAGCCTCAATTTTGCTAAATCAAACTTAACTGTATGGAATTTTTACTACATTAGTGATAAACAACATTAATAATCAAATGAAATTGCCTAATTTAGTCATGCAATGTATTTGAATATTGAATTTGTCATATTTTTTTAATTTTTAATTGTACTTGCTGTTAAAATTTTGTGTATGTTTTTCACAACCCTAATTTTGTGATTAATATTGCAATAAATGTTGATTGCAAAACTGCGAGCATCAAACACTGATCACATTGAGGACTGCTGGCTGCTTTTCATTGCATATTTTTGTACCCATGCATAAAAATCTGTGTCAGTCTACTTATCTCGTATTAAAGCATAACTCCCCTTAATCGCTTGAACTATGGAAATATCGATTTTTTATTTCATCGTGACGTCGGTGACGTTACATCGTAAGGGGTTTTTAAAATATATATGATAAACAAAATATAATATGGCTATTTTCATAGCATCATGTTCCATATCTCCCTCGACCCATATCATATCCTAGAGCTGAAGCTCTCGGGATGATATTGGCATCTCAGGAAAATATGAAATATGATATGAAAACAGCCATTTGATATTCTATATGAAGTGTGTATGACTCGGTATAAATTGTTGAATTTCTTCTGTTCAATTTAATGCTGACTATACCTTCATATAAAATAACGCTACTGATAATAACAAATTCCTGTTCACATTTTTTAAAATTTTGGATGACCAGTGATCAGGCATTTATTTTGTAACCTTTTGAAAAACAATAGCATGAAATATGCATATAAAATATAACGAAGTAGTCACCCATTACTTCTTGGTTCTTCATGTAAGAAATAGAGAGGCACAAGTGGGGCAATCGAATGTCACGTTCGATTTTATTTTGATCTGTTCATCATTTAATGATTAAATAAGATAATACATATAATCCAGGGGCGGTGTTCTCGAAGCTATCTTAGGACTAAGACGCGTCTATAGACCATCTAAAGACTCGTCATAGTCTTAAGTCGTGTTCTCGAAGCAGTCCTATTTTAAGCTTTTGTCTTATTTTAGGATAAAAACTCAGACATCAAATTTGATGTCTTTATACCATCCAATCTTAATTTTTACTTATTTTATACACTATAACTCACTATATTTTGTCCAGGTGCTACCTAATGACATTTAATCATCGATTTATCACTGATCACATTGAGGACTGCTGGCTGCTTTTCATTGCATATTTTTGTACCCATGCATAAAAATCTGTGTCAGTCTACTTATCTCGTATTAAAGCATAACTCCCCTTAATCGCTTGAACTATGGAAATATCGATTTTTTATTTCATCGTGACGTCGGTGACGTTACATCGTAAGGGGGGAAATGAGCTTTTTGCTTATAAAGGGGGAAAACTGGACTGATCCTATTTTTCCCCCGGGGGAAAAACTGGATCGATCCTATTCTTCCGGGGGGAAAAACTGGATCGATCCAAATTTTCCCCCCGGGAAAACTGGCATGGGGGAAAATCTACAATAGAACACCGGCACCAACACTTTTGTGTTGGAGAACACATCAAAGCTTTAAATTATCCGTTTAAATTTCAAAATTGTCTAAACCTAAGGTTCTTCCTACCCCAGACGTAGGTTGACCATCTGAGTTTCAATTTGGTTCCCCATTTCGGTATTTTTGTTTCATTGTTCAATGCTCTTCATAATCATATGTTCTTGGCATTTCAATATTTTTGGTAGAGCGCCTCTGATGAGTCTTGAATAGACGAAACGCGCGTCAGGCGTAGCAAAATTTAATGTCTGGAACTTTTTTGTCATTTGAATTTCCTTGATTTATAATTATTTTTTACCTATTGATCTTAATATCTTGAAAACTATATGAGGTATATAAGAAATTAAAATTCATAATGTTGAGAACATCATGATCTACATAATTTGTAATAGTCAATGTTGTAGGGCCATTCCTTTTAGGAGTTATTCCCCTTAGAACATTGAATGGAACCAATTGGAACCAAACTGGGTAAAGTTGTTAATTAGCATTAAATGTTTAGAACTGATGTGGGGATGTTTGATTGTTTGTAAACATTGTCGTCATGGCTAAAATAGAACATTGATCCTTTTCTAAGCGGAATAACTTATTAGCAAAAAACATGTAGGGGTTATTGCTGTTTTTTGCTAATAAGTTATTTCGCTTAGAAAAGGATCGATGTTGAAAAGTATTTTCCAAATAGTCTATAATTCAGCCACATAAGTCAGGTGAGCGATTCAGGCTCCTGTGAGCCTCTTGTTAGATATTTGATGCCAAACAGTTGATTATAGTTGCATATGCATGTTACACGAGCATAAGCGATGCATTTTAGTAATTTTAATTTTTGAACATGTCATAAAAAAGCAAGTTCATGCATCCGTGGAAGTAGGTAATAAACGAACTCTTCATTACCTTAATGCAACGATTTACACAAAATAGATATAAAGGTTAGTGAGGACACCTGTCATGTGACCAAAAAAACCCAGCTACAATGCAAAAAAACAAGTGCAAATGTCACAAATACCTTGAAAATTGTGTAAAACATTTAATTAAACTTAAGCAACTAAATTAATTTTAACACAAATTAAACAACCATTCCTTCATAAATATAATTTATAAATAAAACAAGGGAAATAATTCACTTGAAAAATGACCAAAAAATTACAAAAAGATTTGTATTGTTGACAGGAAAATCAAGCTGGTGACCCCAGTATTTATTGTTTATTTCAAAATATATTAATTATATTTCATTGATTTTTATCAAATAGAAATAAAATTTAAATTCGTAGATTTTTTTCTGCGACATGATGTTATGCTAATTATTTGGCCTTTCCTATATAATCTAAAGTAATTTTGGAAAACCTTGAGCCTCAATTTTGCTAAATCAAACTTAACTGTATGGAATTTTTACTACATTAGTGATAAACAACATTAATAATCAAATGAAATTGCCTAATTTAGTCATGCAATGTATTTGAATATTGAATTTGTCATATTTTTTTAATTTTTAATTGTACTTGCTGTTAAAATTTTGTGTATGTTTTTCACAACCCTAATTTTGTGATTAATATTGCAATAAATGTTGATTGCAAAACTGCGAGCATCAAACACTGATCACATTGAGGACTGCTGGCTGCTTTTCATTGCATATTTTTGTACCCATGCATAAAAATCTGTGTCAGTCTACTTATCTCGTATTAAAGCATAACTCCCCTTAATCGCTTGAACTATGGAAATATCGATTTTTTATTTCATCGTGACGTCGGTGACGTTACATCGTAAGGGGTTTTTAAAATATATATGATAAACAAAATATAATATGGCTATTTTCATAGCATCATGTTCCATATCTCCCTCGACCCATATCATATCCTAGAGCTGAAGCTCTCGGGATGATATTGGCATCTCAGGAAAATATGAAATATGATATGAAAACAGCCATTTGATATTCTATATGAAGTGTGTATGACTCGGTATAAATTGTTGAATTTCTTCTGTTCAATTTAATGCTGACTATACCTTCATATAAAATAACGCTACTGATAATAACAAATTCCTGTTCACATTTTTTAAAATTTTGGATGACCAGTGATCAGGCATTTATTTTGTAACCTTTTGAAAAACAATAGCATGAAATATGCATATAAAATATAACGAAGTAGTCACCCATTACTTCTTGGTTCTTCATGTAAGAAATAGAGAGGCACAAGTGGGGCAATCGAATGTCACGTTCGATTTTATTTTGATCTGTTCATCATTTAATGATTAAATAAGATAATACATATAATCCAGGGGCGGTGTTCTCGAAGCTATCTTAGGACTAAGACGCGTCTATAGACCATCTAAAGACTCGTCATAGTCTTAAGTCGTGTTCTCGAAGCAGTCCTATTTTAAGCTTTTGTCTTATTTTAGGATAAAAACTCAGACATCAAATTTGATGTCTTTATACCATCCAATCTTAATTTTTACTTATTTTATACACTATAACTCACTATATTTTGTCCAGGTGCTACCTAATGACATTTAATCATCGATTTAATTGTATTCAAGGCATCATGCGTGATTTTAAACTTTGACTTATTTTCACATACTTCGATTACCCTGTATGTTGTTTTAATTATTTTAGGACCACGTGGTTATGAATTTAAAATAAAAACTGTAGCTAATAAAGTGTTGACTTTTAGCTTTAGCATTCAAATCGTAGCCCTTTTGGTGTACATACAGAGGAATATATTCTTTTAAAAAGTTAATTATTAAATTTTGTTTGAATAAAAATTGTATTAAATCTATATTGAGACGTCCTAACAAAAGACGCGTCTAAGATAGTTTCGAGAAACAGATTAGGATGGTCTAAAGATGGTCCAAACTAGGTCTCAAAATTTGACTTTAGACAAATTTTAGGATACTTTCGAGAACACCGCTCCAGAAATTTTACTTATCCAAATACTATGTTGTGTGGGGGTTGTTATTATTTTTTTTTGTTTGTGGTATTTCTACGTACCCAATTGGTTTGTGAGAAAAAAAAAAGATATATATTAGTTTATGTTTTAAAAAAATGGAAGGCGAAGACAAAACCAGTGAACACAAACAATAACAACAGCATGAAGAAACATACAACATGGAAACACAAAAATACAACTAAATAGCAATAAATTAAACAACACATTAACTCAAAAGGAGAGTGAACTCGGGTACCTCGGATAGGTAAGCAGTTCCTGCTTGGCAAAACCACTCCTTCGCAGTAGGCAACTTCTTTCCGATGTAAAAGGGTTCGCTTTATCCTGCTGCCACACACTTTTAAGAATTTCATCAAAGTTATTGATGAAAATTTTTAATTTGAATATACAATCATTTAATTATTTTTTTTTTGCAATAATTGGTAATGGAAATGTCAATTTTTTTGTCAAAATATTAATTCTAAAAAAAAGTTGTAAAGCTGGTTCAAGTGAATACGCATTATTCTAAGTGAAGAATATCGATATAAGATGCATTAAGTCCATATGATAAACAACGTTGTAGCGCTATGTATTCTGGTTAGTACTTTTCAAGGTTTTTGGGTTTTTTTTCATTTAGACAGCAGCAGTCAAAAATTCATTATATACAAACACGGAAAATCGGAAACATTGATAAGTGTACGGATCGATACTGGCGGGAACTGGAAGCGTGAGGAGTTTGGTTTGCATTAGTACACTTAAGGCAGACAACCCGTTTGAAACAAGTGCGTCTACATTTTAAAGACCGACCTGAGCAGAAATTGCGACAAAAGACCGGTCCCGAGCACATTTTGTAAATATTCATATGTTAATTACAAAACTTAAAAATCTAAATTGTAAACATCTTTTCAACATATACACTGGCGGCCCAAAAGAAAGGATAAACATTGAAAAAACTGTGCGTATTGAACATTTTATTATTTTTAATTTTTTCTTTGATTTATACTTATAAGAATTCTACTTCCAAAGGTTAGGCATGATTTTTTTTTTATCGAAAGGTCAAATTAATGTTTCATTATTTTTGGAACAACCAGGAAAACACAAGTTTAAAAAAAACAAATATTTATTATACACAATGTTTTTATAGACTTCCTGATGTCAGGAGGGGAGTGTGCAATGTCGATTACATTCATAAAGATGATTTAATGCACAAATTTTACGCAGTACACGTTACTTATGTAAGGAGAAGATGTGTTTTTTTTTCTGGAATCAATGGTGTCTCTGTTTGTGATTTCTGAAGGAATTATTGGCAACCAAAAGTGCTGGCTAAAACAATAAAAACGTACCTTATTTCCAATCTTCGCTTAGTTTCTTTTTGTGAGTGTATTGTTTTTATTTTTGATGTACATATGTAAAACAAAATAGATGTTGGGTTATTGATTTGAAATGACATTCGGGGTCTAAATGATTTTTAGATTTGAGCAAAAATACATTAAAAGTACACAATTTATGATCAGGATAATCTTGTCTAGCTATTTAAGATATCTTAAAGAAATGCTGGTTTCTTCTATATATATAGAATCAGAATCGATAAACTTCAATTGTTTTGATTTTATCAAGAAACTTTCCGTTAAATTTCTGATGCTTTAAAGCACACTGCAGTTGGGTAAAGTTACGTTCATTTGTCAGTTATCTTGAATTCTCTAATAAACTAATAGAATAACCTTGCACGTGGAGGCAAAATAAAAGAGCATTGTTGATATTTGGCTACATTTGGGTAAACTGAAAAAAAAACGGAAAGGAAATGCCTCGGCAAAACAGACCAAGTGTACACATGGAAAAGTACAAAAAATATCTATCTAGACGATGCTATGCCTTATTTAGCAGTAAAATGTGTAGTAAAGATTCTCTTGTGTAAGGACTGCACATAGACTGAAAATAGACGTAGAATATTTAGTTCGAAGTGTCAAGATGAACCTTATGTAAAATGGCCATAACAAGAATGGCTAAGTTTAAAAATAGAAAGAATTTCTAAATCAATATATTTAAATTCCATGTTGTGGCAACACTATTTACAACAACTCAAAGTTTATACATAAATACACATACATGACATACAAAGGGTAAGTCGTAATAGTTCTTCGTAATAACAAAGACTAAATGTACATCATAATTTAGAACAATTACAAATACAAAAACTTAATTAACTATGCCTTTTTTAACATAGGAAAGCTTTAATTGGTCGAGAACTTAATGAAGGAATTCCACAAGGGTTTATTTATCTTTATTTTATTGATTTGTTTTTGTTTTTGGATTTAATTTTTTTTTTAATTTCAAATTAAAATGACTGAATCCATAAAAGAACAAAGTTACCGTACTATATATCCAACTTTTAAGTTACAGTATTTACATCATACCAGAGATCATAAAAATCGCAACGGTCCTGGATATGTTACAGTCACATAAAGGTTTGCAAGTTAGAGAAAGGTTTATTGGGCAAAGTTCTATCTTCCTATATCAGAATAATTATATCTGAATGCGAAATTGTATAAGATAAGGCTACAAGAATACAAGTATTTTTTACGTGTTTTTTTTACCAATTATGGACCCTCAAGGGACAATGACAGTACAAACAATGACGATGAAGAATCGTATGTATTGTATTAATTATAAAATTAATAAAGAAATTATAAAATTGTATGAGACCTCATATATACTACATACATTGACATATATATATCTTAATTGTGCAATTCACCAAACAATTCAGGGTATGGCATTAGATGTATGAAATATTCTACGTAGGATTGAACAGTTTGATCAATTTGGAAAAAATCGACATGACGTCCTAGCGGAAATCAATCAAATTTAAGTTGGTCAGTGAGCCAGAAGACTACAATATGGGCGCAGTATGCTGTGCAGGGAGGAAAAAGGCTGCAGTAGCGCCTCACAGAAAAAGGAAGAAAAAACATCTTAGAAATGATGAACACGTTCGTATGAATATGTTCAGTAGCTATTAAGCACTTTGAAAATTAGGAGCATATTGAGCCATAAAATTATTTAACTATTTAAAAATTATTCTGTAGTGCTGAAAAACTTTTTTAAAAAGCATAGATTTTAGGTTTTACCTGAAAGAAAACGTATATTCTTTATTTTGGAATTTAATTCATGAGATTGCTTCACAGCATAAGTTTTGCCTAGAGAAAATGTCGAGTTTTTTTAGCATTACATCAATTGTAATAAACATCCTTTGTCAGTCCATCAAGAGACTAATTTTTTAAAAAGTATTGACTTTCCCTTTTTGCCCCAAATTTTGGATTTCATCATGCTGTGGTAGTAAACAATGTTTCGCTTGGTGTAGATTTTGACTTGTTTGGGATACTTGCATGATTTGAAGAAGTGATTCCTATTTTCAGGAATGTTCATTAGATATTCTAGACACTGCCGGACAGGAAGAGTTTGGTGCTCTACGTGATTTGTATTCCAGAGATGCAAATGGTTTCCTTATTGTCTTCAGTATAACCGACGAAGCATCATATAAAGAAGTAGAAAATATTTATGAAAAATTGCGCAAAACAAAAGACGAACAAAAGGTTCCGGCTGTAAGTATTAAGTTTTGAAAGGTTATTGTCCGTTTTTTTAAGTGTTTTATATTTATAAAGACTACTTTCTCTTTATATATTAGTGTTCTATATTTGTCAATTAGTGTTCTATATTTGTCAAGGAAGCAAAGGTGTACCAAAGGGGTAATCAGTATCATAAAACCGTGAAGACAAAGACAAAACCGGCAGACAAAAAATCATCACAACAAAACAAACCACATAACAACATAAATCACACACACATAACAACAAAACCGCATTCAGCAACGCGAACTCAAGTCGAAACGAGAGTGAACTCAGGTGCTCCGGAAGAGTAAGCAGTTCCTGCTTGCTACAGCACACCCGTCACGTTGCCAAAGATCGGTTAAGTGTTGGTCAAATGCGGAAAGGATGACATTACAAAACTATATGTCAAAACAACATCTGTGCTCATCTGAGAGATAGAAATCCCGTATTTGCATACAAGCACATGATGTCGTCCGTAAAATTTCTTGAGTGATGACAACAACCTGGGAGCAACGTACCCCTGTGTTCATTTTGTTATACTTGATCGGTTGCAATTCAAATTATATGTAATCAGTATTTCTGTTCTTTCTCTTGTAACACATTTGTATCAGTTAATATTTCAAAAACTTGTGGTTTAGAATTATTTTTTCTCGGTGGTTTTTGTTTGTCGTGGTGCTAATCGAATTCTAATGATAAATGACTAATCTTATATACTAGAACTTGTAGGTGTTTCAAACTCATTTACTATTTTCAAATGGCTTTAAATTTTTTCATACATTCCAGTTTCTAAAGTTGGCACAGTCCAGGCACTTACTATTTATTGTAATATTACAAAGTAAAGTAATATTACAGTAGACAATAATTTAACTATATTACACGATTTTGTAAAATAAGGCAATAATTGAGTAGTTTCCCTTTGTCCAGACGATTTTTCTTTTGTAAAAAAACTAAAGGGACACAACCTCATATATTTTCTTAAAAAATGAGAAAACAAATGAAAACAGATTATCTTTCTTTACTACAAAAATCGCGTAATCGTATGTATATATTTAATAAGGCCAGGAAAAGTTTTATATGTTTTAAAAGCAGATTTTATAATATACCATGAATGTTATAAGTGCTAATTAGGTAGGTACAACAAAGTATGGCCATGCGACTTCGTCCGGTGGGGGCAAACTGAATATAGTTATATTTTCATGCACAAAATATCAAATTTAATGCACAAAACATCAAATAAATAGCAGATGCTTTATTAACCTTTAAAAATAGTCTTTTTGTTTATCTTTAATTGTCCTTAATATGTGTCTTAATTACAATTTGAAAGCAAAAATGGTCGTCATGGATCCGTCAATATTTGAAAAAATAAATCATGTGAAGCAACTTTGGGTTTTGCCAATTAAACAAGAGCACTGAAAAATGCACTATCTCTGTTTTAGCATTTATTTTTCAAAGTGTCCAGCCGATCTTTTTTCCGGAAGGGCGGGGATAGGGGGATAGCTTCTAAAAACAAATATTCAAGATAACAAACATTATTCATATAGAATTTTTCTTAGTTCTAATTATGAATTGGAACTTACGGGAGTGTAAACTTTTTTTTCAAACGCACGATGTCAGACGTACGACCGACCTTTCTTAATCTTTCCTGATAGGACCAGAAATAAACACATTTGGAAAGAAAAGTTTCATTGAAATTGTTTAAATCCACCAAATGCAATCAATGAATCGACGTAACCCTGTCAACATTGTAATGTACGATATTTAAAAATGACAAATCATTATCTATGTAAAAAAGTTGTGCACCTAAATAAAAGAAAAACGATCTTGAATTCATGGTACCGGTCTCAATGCACTCAAGAGAAGGAGATTGAGTATGCGTAATTCCGTTTTTATAGATGTTGCAAAAAAGCGAATTTATAACAGGTATAAAAAAACTATTACTGTTCAAAAAGTCACAGAGTCCAACGCACCTCACTGAAAGTTAAGGACGACCCTAGCATCGTAGGCTCTATTTCATACGAAAAATTATTTCACTCGACGATAATGCAGTTGTGTTATAAGAAAAGTAATTAGTACAAGTAAAAATTATTGCAATGAATTTTTCAGAGTTTATAAGACACTCTAGCCACAGTCATAAACGTGATCCACGTGTGTTGTTTGTGGTCATTCAACCTAAAGAATTTTTAAAATCAAGATCAGTCGGTTTACCAGATACATTTTTCTCAAAAGCAGACATGAACAGAGTGACCTTTCCTATTTACTGTCTGATAATTAGTGCACATGTTATAATAATCACAATTATGTCTAAAAGAAATGCTAGCTAGGTGATAAATAAAACATAGCTATTAGTAGATTTTTATAGAGGAGGGGCTATTGAATCTTTTTCAACCTTTCTTTTTAAAATTTTTTGACAAATCGTACGTAGCGTGGCATTTTCATAAGTTTATTTTATTATTGTCTGTGCAACCTGAAGTAAGATTTATATTGATCTATAAAATAATGCTCTTAAAAATACATTACATAAACAAAAACAACAAAAAATCAAAGCGCCCCTCTTATCGGAAAGAAATGTTGCATGCCACGTTAATGCAAGAGCATAAAGTACTAATACTTTGTCACGATCGCAAATTATATTAACATTATCAAAACTAATTCAGCCTTATTATATTGCTGACATTATCGTATATATTTTTTGAAATACCATATTTTACAGTATATCATAAGTATATGAGTGCATGGGGTCAACAACCGGTTGAGAATTTTTTGTGTTTGAAAACATGCTTAACGCGCTCTGGCTATTACAAGCGCGAACATTCATATCACAGAGTTATCACAGAAGTACATTGTTTTTCGAAAAAGAATTTTCTTATTCAGTGCTATGATTTAAAAAGTTAACGAGATTACGAAATATAATTTGATACATGTATATTGCCGCAGTCAAAAAACAATATAGACAATGATTCTTGTTGATAGGGGAATATTTTCCAAAATTTTTATTTAAATTGATGAAATAAGGTAACGTTGTCCTTTATGAAATATCAATAGAAAAATCTTGTTTAGAAAATATTCATTCATTCTCTGTCTATCATATCTTCAAGAGTTGATTGAAACGCATTTGAACTATCCAGGTTTCGGGCAGTGGTATGATTGCCGGTAAAAGTCTACAATAAAGAGCGGCCAGAAAACTGATATCGAGTAAGGCCGATTGCAAACAAAACGACTACTGATTGAATGCCGGAGTTATCAGACAAAATCATAGTGGTATATGTACATCGGCCCGAAGTGGGAATACATTCACGTTTCTCGCAAATGAAAAAAGACTGAGGCTCAGGTAGGCCTTGGTAAAATTGACCCTTAGGATCACCATATACGCATGCTAGCGGCCTTATTGATAGATCCTGTCCTTCTTATTTTCAAACGGCAGCGAAAAACCTCCCCGAAAGTCCGTGTGTCCTTATATCCTCCACTTCGTCATCATTTCATATGAAAACTTAAACACTTCATGTTTACTTTATAGCCCTTTTTATGTTCATCTCCCTGATTTACATGTACATGTAGCCGAATTTGTGCTGCTAACTTGAGATTAAAAGACTACCTAGTATGTAATGTTTGTACATATAATAGTTTTTGTCTTGCCTGCGAAGCAGAGCGGGACATAGGTGTTACTTTACCGACGGCGGCGTTAACTTTTTGGAAAAGTTTTATGAGCAGCTCCATATCTCAAGAACTATAAGTCTTAGGTTGATTAAACTTGGTATGCATATGCCCCAGTAGTAGCTTAGCACAGTTGCATCCCCATCTTATGACCTAGACCTTGATTTTCAGGTTGAGCGACTTTGACAATTTTCAATACATATAATAGCAATTGAAAAGTTTTCCGAGCACCTCCATATCTCAAGAACTATAGGTCCTAGGTTGATAAAACTTGGTATGCATATGCCCCAGTAGTAGCTTAGCACAGTTGCATCCCCATCTTTTGACCTTGACCTTTATTTTTCGGTTGAGTGACTTTGACAATTTTCAATACATATAATAGCAATGGAAAAGTTTTGCGAGCACCTCCATATCTCAAAAACTATAAGTCCTAGGTTGATGAAACTTGGTATGCATATGCCCCAGTAGTAGCTTAGCACAGTTGCATCCCCATCTTTTGACCTTGACCTTGGTTTTCCGGCTGAGTGACTTTGATTATTTTTATTGCATATATGTGCAATGTTTAAGTTCTATAAACATCTTATGATCTCAGAAACTGAAAATCCATGTAAATCCAAAATATAGTGGAAGAAAGAAAGAATAATTGTTTCTGATGGTGCCGGCAGGCGAGACATACTTTAGTGTTAACTCTTGTTTAATATAAAATGGCATTTAATTGTGGGCTGTGTCGCGTACACTTATTCCACATCTCTTTATTTTCTATTTAATACTCGGTCTGGTATGGTTTAAAAATGTAACGGCCTCGAGAGGGTTTCAGTAATCCAAATATTAGGACCGCTTTAGTGCTAAGTTTTTATGAGCGACTATTATTCCGGGTCTCTAGACAGATCGCCTTGTGCACCTTTGTACACATAGTGACTGTAAAATGCACCAGAGGGATTAAATGGAGAAATTCTGTAAACAAGCATCCTGGGTTCGTCAGGCAACCATATGAGAGGTGCACTTTTATGGACAAAAGGTCGTGTTCCTCGCATGTTAAAAGTTTCGATAAAATGTGTAGCTTTTGCTTCTCTACAGTTGGCTAATTTTCCAACCTAAACCGGTTAAAAGTGGCAATCAAAAATGGATGGTTTCTATGGCCTTATGTGTCAATATACCATTGCTTATATATCCATCATTTCATGGTCATTGTATCAGCCTTAGTCAACAATAAAAAAAGAACAAACACACACATACACCATCACCCCCCCCCCCAAAAAAAAAAAAACAAAAACAAAACAAAACAAAACAAAACAAAAAACAAACAAAAACATCGGGATTTGCACATTTGTATATACATTGTACATGTATGTAACTAGGTCTTGTATTTTCTTTTAATGTTCGAAGTCCAAGAGCCATAACTTCGATTAAAATTAACTGACGGGGCCTATGACTTATCACGAAAAACCTTTATTCCAAAATACCAATTCAATATGTGCAAGCATGTTGAAAAAAGTCCGAAAACAGCTTTTTTATGACATTTTTTACATGTTCACTGTAAGTCTAAGGGCTATAATTTCGGTCAAAGGTTAGACAATACACTCTAACTTATAGTTTGAAATATTTTGAAATAATTTGTACTTTGAAAATAAGACCACAATTAAAGAAACCTCTTGTAAATCAAAACTGTCGTTACATTTGTGTAGTAGTATTAATGATTAACACAATGAAAAAATAATGATCAAAAACCAATTTAAAATAAACATTTATTCTACAGAACATTCATTTAGCCTCTTAAAATTTTGCATTTTTTCAAAAAAAAAAAAAAAACCCAAACAAACAAACAAAAAAAAACCACTAACCCAAAATGCGAGACATAGCTTTTTAGTGAAAAGTAACACCATATTAAAACTTTATTAAAGTTGGTTGGCCCACTACAAGTAAAGTTTACTTTGTTATTTTTGAGCATTTTAGCCGCTGCTGTATTGTAACGGTGCAAGATACATCAAAGAAGCAAAGAGGCAAAAATGGGACATTCGAGTGTCAAAACAACAAAACCGGTAAACACGAACGGTATCCCCATTCAACCACCTGCGCCACATATCAAAGTCGCTTTTTGGGCAATGCGGCCTGACCAATGTCAGGTTTCTAACCGCTCTCAAATGGACTTTAGCGCTTCTGTGTAGAATCGTCACCCGGAACCTGTGCGACACTAAAATTTAAAGAAGTTTTCTAGCGCGGATGTTGGTTGGCCATAGAGTTTTTGAATTGTCTCCCTATACATAAATTTGTGTTGGTGTGTTTCATCATACCTTTCCGTTCTCACGTGAGCATGCATTATTATACCCTCTCTTTAAAGAAGGTCTACAGGGGGTATACTGTTTTACCCTTGTCCGTTCGTTCATCCGTCTATTCGATCGTTTGTTCGTCCGTACGTCTTTACCATAATTTCCGTCACAGTTTTTCTAGTTATATACGCAATTACATAGCCCAGAGATCCAATATTTTACATATACACGTAGCTTTATTCTATAGTACTGTATGTTGTATACCGATTTAATGCTCCTAGGTAATCTATTTCCTGATTATTGAAGACTATGGCATTTATACATAGTGTACATGAATGCAAAATTCCCGTCACCGTTTCCTTAGCAACTACATGACATAGAGGTCTGGTATTTTGAATATAGCTTTAAGCTTTGTCCTATAGTACCATATAGTTTATACCTATTTTATGCTCCTGGGTCATCTACTACTTGTTTACCGAATACTTAGGATTTTACACATAGCTAGTTTACATACATTCAACATTTCCGTCACAGTTTTCTAAGCAAATACATGACTCGGAGATCTGAAATTTTACATGTAAGCAAGCTTTTTCCTATAGTACCATATGATGTATCTTTCTGATTGCGGACTTCTTAGGTTTTTATTCATGGTATATCTTTGGGAGTGGGGTTATCACTAGTGAGCTTAAGCTCACAGATTTATTTGTTTTACATATAAAGTCATATATAGTGTGTCGACTAGATATTTTATTAAAATAACATTAAAATTGTCATGAGCACTAGTTTTTGTACTAAGATGTTCACCCCTGTATCCCAATGTGTTGTGTTTTTTGTTACCGGAATGGAAAAGGGGGTTTGTCGGCATAAAACCTATTTCAACCCACCATTTCTTTAGAAATGCCTGTACCAAGTCAGTACCATTGCGATCTTCAATTTCTCTGGTATGTCTTTGCCTTGTTTTGCCTTTTCTTCTTAGATATATGAGATTGATCATCCCAGTTCGGTAATTTTGTTGTTACTGCTTTTTTATCATGAAATAATATTTAGATGTTCAATAAGCATGATAATTAAGCTGACGCATTAAAATATGCTTTCGATGCTTTCGATTTCTATCCCGCCCCATGCATGACCTGGGAGGCGAATAGTCCCGCAGCAGAGCTTAGCTTGTCGTAAGAGGCGACTATGGGTCTTGGGATTCTGAAATCGGGTCAGTGCTCAGACCACAGAGCGACCCAGATGTGTACCCTAGATGGAAGAATAGGGTGGCCCTCGTCCGCGGGGGTTGTCAGGTCTATAATACGGAAACCCTGACCTCTAACCAAAGTGGACCAATTTGTGTGGAGAGTGCCATGCTTCATGCACGTAAAAAAAATCCCTGTGTTGACCGCCAAGTAGTGCACCACATAGGGTAAGTTTTCTGTTCCTACCCATGTCTCCCCCTTTTCCTGTGGTTCTTAAAAGTTGCTGTTGCCTTTGTGTCCCACCCCACCCCATATTCCATATCATCATTTCATGTTCATTATATCTTCCTTTCATGTTCACCTATAAAGTGTTGCGAGGGCGTAAAACACCACCTCACTCACCCACTCGATGTCTATATCCCTATTCTGTATAAAAATCGACAACCAAGAACTTTGATCATAGGGACCGACCATTTAACTAGTTCTTGAAAAGAAGGCCTTGGCTTTATTCCTAAAAAATGTTCTAAAAAAAATATTTTGGCAGCAGAGGATAGGAAGTAGTATGTCTGCCATATAAAATAATGATAATAATGAACAAAACTAATGCTAATAATGAAAATGTAATTTTACCGGGACGTAACGCCTTAAAAAAACTGAATAAATTGAGGATTTAAGCAAGCAACAGCTTTTCTCTATCTGCTATAGGCCAAAAAAACATGGAACAAATGTTATTCAACAACTTTAAAGGGTCATAACCCCTATAAGGGATCATCTGATAACCTCGACCCAATGGAGACTTTTGTAAAGCTCCAGGATCTAAAGGTTTAAGCAAGCAACAGCTTTAATTTCTCTATCTGCTATAGTTTTCATTCAATAGGCCAAATTCATGACAAAACGCTATTTTCATCTTTAAAGGGCCGTACGTAACCCCTATAAGGGGTCATTCGGCAACCTCGACCAAATGGGGACTTTAGTAAAGCTCAATGAGCTGAACAGTTAAGCAAGCAACAGCTTTTCTCTATCTGCATTAGTTTTCATTCTAGGGGAAACCGCTATATTGTTGATCTGTTAAGGGCTATAACCCTTATAAGGGGTCATCTGACAACTTTGACCGAATGGAAACTTTTATAGAGCTTGATGAGCTGAACATTTAAGCAAACAACAGCTTTTCTCTATCTGTAATAGTTTTCATTTCTACATGAATAAAACGCTATTTCTGACCTTAAAGGGTCATAACCCCTATTAGGGGTCTTCTGACAACTTCGACTCAATGGAGACTTTTGTAGAGCTTTTGATCGTTGCTTCAGATTTTCTCGATCTGTTATAGTTTTTGATTTATAGGCCAAAAACTAGAGTCTGGGTTCTAGTGCTGCTGATGAGGAATAATTTTCCGAAATGGCCATACAGCTCATGAAAATTGGTTGCCGTTGGAGTTAACATATGTGTTGTGGTCTCATGTTTATTTACTCCATATCCTTTCTTAAATTATTTCTGACCTCCCTAACGGCAGCCAAGTGTTTTTGGCCGGCAGTCATAATTTGTGTAATCTTTGTAGAGATCATCCCATAGATGAAGTGTGCAAATTTCAAAGCAATCCATTCAGTAGTTTAAGAGGAGAAGATTTTCAAAGGAGAGTAAACGACGACGGACGACGACGACGGACGCCAAGTGAAGGCAATAACTTACATGACCCTTCGGGTCAGGTGAGCTAAAAACCAAGCCCCCCCCCTTTTCAAGTTAAATGGTCCGGCCTTTAAAACATTTGCATCAAAAGTCCAAAACTTTATGATTTCATCTTACTGAAATAAAGTTACATGTTTAATGGTTTTTATTGTCAAACAAAACATTTTTACGAACTTAAAACTCAATACGACAAAATTGTTTTCTTCCTTTGTACAAAATAGCGGGAAAAGCTGAAAAAACTTTCAGTGCAGATTCATTTACATGTGTTTGTGGAAAAACATTGAACTAGATGAATGTTGATTAGGTTGACTATAGTCATAAATCTATCATGAGGAGTTCCCTGACCCTGAAAAAAACATAATCCCAAGGTTTCTGCCTATTTTACGTGATTATAAAGATGAAATATGTGGTTTATTTTACAGATGGTTTTTGTTCTGAATGACAAAATTTTCTCGCGTTTGAAGCATACATGTTTGTTGCAAATCACTTTGTCGTCAAAAATGAAACAGAAATTGAAAAAAGAAACGAATAAAATAGATTATTTTGTGTCGAAAAAATTATATCAGTATAGATAAACATATGTAATCAATAATTTAAATCATTAACAAATGTACTGAAATTTTGTAGTGAAAACAGAATTACTACATCCAATCTGTCTTGAAAGAACCGATTTTTATAATTAATATTTGTCTTTATGTACACTTATGCAAACGATTTGTTTTAGTTTGCTTGCTAATGCGCGCATTTTGTTTAATTTACTCCTTTTAATTCAGTCAAAATGCACTATTCTGCCTGATATCTGGAATCCTGCTTTTTTATGCCCGCCGACATGTCGTCAGGGTCATTAAGTTTTACTCATGTCCATCCGTCCGTACGAATTTCCGTCAAACTTTAGAATGATTTAAAACTTTGTAGGATTGCTCAGTATGACAAAATGTATGTCATAAGCGACTTTCCGACCTGCTGGATTTTTACTTCCTGTCTGGGAGTGGGTCGAGATGAAAATTTACGTGAAAATTTCATTCAAGCTTTTGCCAAAACTCTACATTAGAATGATTTAAAGCGTGGTAGGGTGTTTCAATATGACAGGTCCTTTACGACTTTATCACCTGTCAGACTTCAACATCTTGTTTGGGGTACGGACAAACCGACATAAATGTCTGTACGAATTTCTTCAAGCTTTTATCAGAAACCGTAAACGAGAATGATTTGAATCCTTGTATGATGTTCAGTATGACAAACTGTACGCCCTAAGCGACTTTCTGACCTATAAGACTTCTTTCTGATTGGGGTACGGACGAACAGACATATTTTCGTATGTTTGTACGAATTCCGGTCAAGCCTTTATCAGAAACCGTACATGAGAACGACTTGATACTTGGTAGGATGGTTCAGTGTGACACACTGTACGTCCAAAGCGACTTTCGGATTTGTCAGACTTTTACTTGAACTTCCTGTGTGGGGCCGGCGGGGGCACCGGTGTCCCATGAACACATTCCCTTACATCGGGTCAGGTCGCTTTGCCCACAAAGCGGCTTGGATATGTGCCCTATGTGGTTGAATGGGGAAGCCCTGCCAAAGTGGATACCGGGGTCGTCATGTTATAATGCGGAGAACCAGATGGCAAGCCATCGTGGTGCGCCGTCTTTGGAAATTGTTGCGTCCCTCGCAATAGTGTTCAAATTAGAAGCGGCATCATTTCAATTATAGGGGACGATTTCGGTTTTAATGTTTTACTGTACAATTGAATCAAATTGTATGAAAATGTAACAACTGATCGCAGCCGTTTGAAATGTTTCAAATGTAAACCAGATTGATCGAACGATATAGAAATGCTAGTTTTAATGCCAGTTAAAGGAACATTTTGGTCAAGATTAAATGACAGGAAATGCAAATGCTGCAAGGGATGTAGATGTTGTTTAACAAGGGTTGATTTATTGAGTGTTGTTCGTTTTATGCCCAGTCGACAGCATTTCAGTCTTAATCAGGAAAAGACAACAACAAATTGAATTGTGTAGACCCACCCAATTAAGACACAGAACTCATAAATGTATATCACCCAAATCGGACCAATGTACGACCACTAACCAGAGAGAAAATGAACCAACTCACAAAACAGGCCAATGTACCGTCAATGAACCATAAACCAATGTACTCGGAAAGTGACAAAACCCTCGGCTAAAACTTCACACATTCTGGAATCCTTACTTATGGTGATTGACAATGTAAAACCCTTACACAAGAGTATAAACACTTACTTTAGTGCGGATTCCGGGCGGCGAATAGGCCCGCAGCAGCACTACGCTTGTCGGTAAAAGACCACTAAAGAGCGCTCAGAAACCTGACATCGGGTCAGGCCGCTTTGCCCTTAAAGCGACTGGGATGTGTGTCCAAGGTGGTGGAATGGGGCAGCCCTGTCATATTGAATGCTGGGGTCGTCAGCCTATAATGCGGAAAACCTGACCGCAAACCATAGTGGTGCACCGTGTTGGTAAAATGTCACGTTCCTCGCACGTTAAAGAACCCTCCAGCAGGTCTCGGTAAGAGTAGGACCCGTAGGATCCCCATGCAGGAGGCTAAATTTCCCGTCCCTACCCATCACTCCTTTTTCCAGTGGCAGTCAAAACTCTTCTACCCGATTGGCTTTATGTCCCCATTTCCTCCACTTTATCATCATTTCATGTTCATTGTATCACCAGCGCCTCTGATGAGTCTTGAATAGACGAAACGCGCGTCAGGCGTAGCAAAATTTATTGTCTGGAACTTTGTTGTCATTTGTATTTCGAACACACGTGAAGGTTATCACTGCTGGTGGAGTTTAAATTCCCCGAGGTTAGCCCGCTCCGGCACCAACAGTTACACTTTTGAGTTGGAGAATACATCAAAGCTTTAAATTATCCGTCTAAATTTCAAAATTGTCTAAACCCTAAGGTTCTTCCTACCCCAGACATAGGTTGAATATCTTAGTAATAATTTGGTTCCCCAGTTTGGTATTTTTGGTTATACTGTTCTATGCTCTTCATATTCATACAGTGTTTGGCATTTTCAATTTTTTTGGTAGAGCGCCTCTGATGAGTCTTGAATAGACGAAACGCGCGTCAGGCGTAGCAAAATTTATTGTCTGGAACTTTGTTGTCATTTGTATTTCATATTCATCGCCCGAATATAGTCGAAATCGTGCTGCTTGGGAGTAAAGAAATAACGAACTAACTAACTAAGAGTAGGACCCGTAGGATCCCCATGCAGGAGGCTAATATAAATTTCCCGTCCCTACCAATCTCTTTTTTTTTCAAGTTGCAGTCAAAACTCTCCTACCTGATTGGCCTGTGTCCCCATTAGCAATAACTAACTAACTATTACCAACCCTTATCCAGTTTTACATAAACGACCCCTTTTCCGTGTCAAATACAATGCTGGTTGAGCATACACAGACTGGGAGTTTAAAAATTGGGTTGGTTGGGAAACAAAGGAACTGCACATTTCTAAGACTACGGAAAAAGGGGAGAGGTGAGTAGGGGCGGACAATTAAGCCCATGTGGTGCACTAGTTCGCGATCCACAAGGGGATCATTTACGTGCATGAAGTGTGGCACTCTCCATACACGTTCGTTCACTATGGTTTGCTGTCAGGTTTTCCGCATTATACAGATGGGTCCAAACCTAACCTGTATGCAAACCAAACTAAAAAAGCAAAGTTTGGTCTTAGTTCACTTTTCACTTTGTTTGGTTTACTTTTAGCAAACCAAAGTTTACTTTAATGTTTACTCAAAAAGTAAACCAGACGGCTGGTTTGGTTTGGTTTGGTTTGGTTTGGTCAGAGCGAACACAACTTAAAAAAGCAAACCAAACCAGCGCCTTAGTTTGGATTGGTTTGGTTTGCTCTGAGCAAACCGCGAGCATGCGCAGATGATTCATATAATCGATGTGAAAGAATGTCCGAACTATTTCACAATTATTACATTTCATGAACAAATATTATTCACTAAATGTCTCAATCGAATTTAAACATTTAACATCATATTAGATTGGTATTTTATGAGTAAACCAAACCAGCACCAAAGTTTTCTATTTTTAGAGCAAACCAAACCAGCGACCTGGTTTGGTTTGGTTTGCTAAGAGCAAACCATGAGCATGCGCAGATGATTCAAAGAATCGAAATAATACGACCTCCGACATCATTTTAT
The DNA here is from genome assembly GCA_963971305.1 of Arcuatula senhousia. NCBI lineage: Eukaryota > Metazoa > Mollusca > Bivalvia > Mytilida > Mytilidae > Arcuatula > Arcuatula senhousia. The sequence goes on along the minus strand of CAXARO010000387.1, from coordinate 11,424 downwards.
GATATTTGTTCTCGTAAAACAAATATGTTTTACTAGAAGAATTTATTATCATTTAGATATTATCATTTTTCGATTGGTTTGGTAAGAGTAAACCAAACCAGCGCCCTAGTTTAGTTTGGTCAGAGCAAACCAAACCAGCGTCAAAGTTTGGTTTGGTCAGAGCAAACCAAACCAGCCACCTAGTTTGGTTTGGTTTGCTTTTCAAACCAAACCAAACTAGAAAAAGCAAACCACGGGTTGTTTTGAGTAAACTATGGTTTGCTATTTTGTTTGGTCGAGCAAACCAAACCAAACCAGAAAAGTAAACTAGATGTTTGCTCCCGGTTCACTTTTGTACAGGTTAGGTTTGGACCCATCTGTAACCGAACGACCAAAAGGGAAGGAGGGTGGTTATTTAATAGGGATGAAAAAAAAAATGAAAAAAGAAGAGGTGCCAATGTGCAAAAACAAATTCAGTTAAAATAACGAGAACATCATGAATCAGCAAATTGCATAAAAGCACGAAAAAACCAACTCTACAATAATCAACAACTGAGGTCATAACGAGGGTGAACTTGCATTGTGTGCCTCAGAATGATGCTTGCTTGTTACCACACACTCGTAGCGTTGCTGCTATTTCAGCATGTCAAATACTGTGGATTGGGTACAAATTTTCGTGGTTTGATGAAAAGTATTAATTCGTGGATTCTTAAATTCGTGGTTTTGAAAACTGTCCACAGCATACAGATCAATGTTAACTTTCTTTTCGTAGGGCATCAATTCTCGTGGGTAAAGCCCACTCATGAAAACCACGAAAAATGATACCCCCATGAATAATAATGAAACCACGGTATGGTAAAGAAGGATCGAAAATTAAAACAAGATAAAAAGAAAGGTCTGGCTTGTACGTATACTGATTACTGTCTTGTATTGGTAACTTAAGTATTAATCCCATATTTGTCTACGAGCGCATGGTGTAGCTTTCATCATAGTACTTTATTTTGCCAAATGGGAATCGGGTTTCTTACAACCATATTGTTAGCCAGCATCAAAGGGCTTTTAGTATATAATGTAAGAAAGACGAGAAAGAAGTTGGCCTAGTAGGTTACTATTATTTTATTACATTTTGGAATTTCCTTTTTATACCCCGCCACACAAAGTGGCAGGGTATTATGTTATACCCTCATTTTTTTTTTTCGGTGTCCGTTCGTCCGTCCCCGAAGGTTTCCGACCAATAACTTGAAAACGTGTCAAAGGATTTAAATGTTATTTTGCACAGCTGTTTAGTACAATAAAATACAGGTCAAGTTAGATTTCCAGCATGATCCAAAAAACAGTTTTTCAGATAGGCCACTTTGAAAAATCAAATTTCATGAAATTTTGAGTCTCCGACTAATAACTTAAAACGCGTCAAGGGATTTGAAAGATATTTTGCACAGCTGTTTAGTACAATTAAATAAAGGTAAAGATCAATTTCCAGCATGATCTGAAAAAAAAACAGTTTTTGAGATTGGCCACTTTAAAAAATCAAATTTTATGAACTTTTGATATTATATCGTGGCGGGGTTTCATTTAATGTCCCATTACATGCCCTATTTTTAAATAAATGGTATGACATTTATAGACGTCTCACGTCTAAAAGACAAAGGAAAAGGTTTCCTTTTTTGCATAAAGACAAGCTATTGCGAAGACAAATATAAAAGCTTTGGGTAGGAGTAACCTTTGGGTTTATGTGATGATAGTCTCTGATGCGTTCGAGGTTTAAAGGTTCCAGTAGAAACCCCTTTACCAGATCATTTAATATGTAAGAATTTTGAGAGATAAGCCGATGCAAGAAGCAGAGGTACCAATGGGGTATCCGAATATCAAAAGTCCGAAAGGGCAGAGACAAAACCAGTAAACACCAACAAGAACCGGACAAAAACAGACAACATGTAAAACATGGAAACACAAAATAACTGAATATCAATCAACAACGCGAACTCCAGTCGAAACAAGAGTGAACTCAGGTGCCCCGGAAGAGTAAGCAGTTCCTGCTTGCTATAGCACACCCGTCGCGTTGCCAATAGCCAATTCAGCGTGTCAAATCCGGTAAAGGAAGACAAAACAACACCCTATGACAAACCAACATCTGCACTCATCTGAGAGATCGAAATCCCATATTTGTCTATAAGTGCATGATGTCTTCCGTAAAATTTCTTGAGTGAAGACAGCAACCGAAGAGCAACATAACCCTGTGTGAGCAATTTTTGCGTCAGACGTGTCGCTCTGCTAAGGAAATCGATGTAAGTCCCGCACGCTCTGGAGTAACGAATCAATTGAGATACTAAACTCCATAAGCTGGAGCGGACGGAATGTTGCTACACAAGAAGGGAAAGTTGACGATTGGAAAGATGAAGTCATCACGTTTGTCATAGAGCCTTGTTGAAAGTCTTCCTTGTGAGTCAATTTCTAGATGTAGATCTAAATATGAAGCAGACTTCCTAGAATCCGTTGTGTCCTTTATCTCAAGCTCCTGGGGATATATGAGATGGAGAAAGTCACCAAATCGAGAATTGTTTAGTGAAAGGACATCATCAATATAACGGAACGTGAGGTTGAAAGAGAGAGCTAGTCTACGGTCTTTTTTGTCTAGAAGAGATTGTAAGAAGTCTGCTTCATATGAATGAAGAAACAAATCAGCAAGCAAAGGTGCACAATTAGTGCCCATTGGAATCCCTATTGTTTGCTGAAAAACACGTCCACCAAACTGAACAAATATGTTGTCAATAAGAAAGTTGAGCATGTCAACATAAGAACAACTGATGTGTCAATGGCTTACGTCTGTAAGTGGCTTTAAGAAATTCCCATAAACACCAAAAATTAAATAGTATGCGCAAATATATGTTGTTTAAGAAAGGTTCTCAAAAATATAAAAAATATTCATCACGCGTTTGGATGGAGTAGTATACAAAAAGTTTGACGGACGGAATAATCAGGAATACGGTCGGACGGACGGACGGCAAAAAGGAAGGATACAAGGACAGACGAACGGACAAATAAGGACGGGATAAAGGACAGATGTACTGTACGGACAGAACAAACCCTAACCCTAACCCATAGCATACGTCAATGGTTATAAAATTGAAAAGAAAATAATCATTTGGTCTGACAAGCCTGACATCGACAGTATGATATTGAAAATGCTTTTTTAATTTTTTTTATTCATCCGCATAAAACTAATTCGTGTATATGTAAAGAAGTTGCAACAAGCAGGAATTGCTTACCCTCCCGGGGCACTCATAACGAGTTCGCGTTGTTGGTTGCTATTTAGTTCGTATTGTATGTGTTTTATACCTCGTCACACGAAATGGCGAGGTATTATGTTATACTCTCCGTTTCGTTCGGTTTCTGTTTGTCGAAAAGATGAACAAACATACCAAGATTCACATCACCTTCGGTTTTAGAAGGCATTTACAAAGATAATGCTTTGTCCGGGAAAAATTAATAAACAAGTAAAGATTCGGTTTTATTAGTTTGTAGTTTCAATAATCGTATCGAACACAAAAATAATTATTTTAGTAAAGAGTACAAAAAGTATGAGGGAATTGAGGGAGGAAGGCAAGAAGCACGGACAAACGGACGGACGATTCAAACCATATACCTCGGGTATTAAAATGGAAAAAAAACGATAATTTGACCTGGCCGACCTAAGGGTCCGACGATTTAACCAGAAGGGAGAGGCCTTGGTTTTTCTTTCTAAAAATGTTCTTGATCTGATTTTTGATGAAAAAATATTTTGGCAGCAATGAAGAAGAAAAAAATTCTGTAGAAGGATTTCTGTCATATAATTAAAAATGCTAATATTGGAGAAATAAATCTTGTCGCGACACCTTTGAAAAAAAATCTGGACAAAAATAATTAATTGTAACGCCATCTATAGGTTCATGTTACACGTTATGGTAGTGACAAAATGCAACTTTATTTCGGCATGTTTTTGTAAATAATTAATAATTTGTTACCATTACTGTGAAATTGTATTATTAAGTAACATAGAACACTGTTTTATAAGTCTTAATCTAAGCACACCGTTTTTTGAGTATTTTCTTACGTGCATGTCTCAGAGAAAAACCATGCAGTTTTGTACAGATCCAATACTTCAGTTGTTGCAAATCAACAAAACACTTGTATTTAACTTTAAATTTTGTCCAAGGCAGGGCTCTTGAATGAAATTCTCTCTAATATTAAAAACTTTAATGCTTACAGGGTGAACATGTTAAACATGCAACCATATGGATCATGTATTCTAACCTCGATACAACATGTACAAGCCTGTGAAATGAGTTGGTTTTAATTTTTGTAGTTTACAACTTTTGTAAACACTCTAAAGTGTTTAATTTTAAACAGTGAATGAGTGAGTGAGTGAGTGAGTGAGTGGGTTGGTGTTTTACGCCCTTTCAACGCTATATAAGTTATTTAAACGCGATAAACATGAAAATGGATGATAAAATGAACATGAAATGATGGGAATGGGGTGGGAAACAAAGAACAGTAAATTTGGAAGAACCACAGGAAACGGGAGAGATGGGTAGAGACAGAAAATTTAGCCTATGTGGTGCACTACTTGGCGGTCCACAAAGGGATCTTTAAGTGCAAGAAGCGTGGCATTCTTCACACACTTGGCCCATGGTCGACGATCAACACCCTGTATAACCGCGATACAGTCGAATCCGGAAGTCAACGCGTTTTATACCCTCTAAACAGGAAAAAAATTGATACGCACTACAAAAAAAGGCCATTACTAGTTAATACAGTATTACTGATTTCTAACAATGCTTTAATCATCTAATAACTAAATTCATATTCAAAAATATGCAAACGATCTCTTATAGAAAAAAGAAAGCAAAAAACGCACTGACAGGGGTCCAATTGATAGCCATTTCCTATGTTAAAATATGACTGAAAATGGCACTTATGTCCGTAACTAGAATTTTATTTTTTGTGAATATGATTTCTATAAGAAACAGGAAAAAAGCGATCATTTGTATAGGTTGGAATCTTTCAAAAAACTAATCATAAATGTAAATATATGATCGTTCGACTGTACACCCCGTTGACATTCACCAGTACACTACGTTGTGCGTTCATGGAAAACCACTGTACTCTTCGTTGACAGGTTTCATTCATGTATTTCTTTCCCATGGTCTCCTGGATTGCAACTGCAACATTATTTATCTGCTTATACTTCAATTTTTCAACAACTGAGTTTAGGAATGATAGATCATAGCATTATTTATTATTCCAACAAAAAATGTAGATGTCAAATCCAACGAAAAATAGACGGACAAAAAAACCCTGGCAGTTTGCGCAGCAATTGACGATGTGCATGTTGTAAACTAAATACTAAAACTTCATTTTAAAATTCGGTTGAGAAGTTTCCGGGGACTTAAGCTGAATATCTGGGTGGCGGTATGACGCTTTTAAATTATAAAAAGCGGCCTCAGTCATAGGTATCTCTTTCAAGGACTATGAATCTAAAAGTCATCAATTGCAAACTTAGCCTGAATATTAGTAAAGACTTTTGAAGAGCTGGATGAGCTGAAAGTTCAAGCAAGCAACACGTTTTGAGTAACTTGGTCAAAACATAAATCAAATCAATACTAGGGCAATACCTTGTATGAGAGGCCACCTACTATTTTTGATCCAACGGAGACTTAGATAGCTCTCAATTCATTTTATAAGCCAAAAAAAACCAAAAAAAAAACCCCGTTTTTCGTCACTTTAGGACCATGACCTCTGTCAACTTAAATCCTGTGTAGGCTTAAGTAGAGCTCAATGAGCTAGTTAGCAAGCGACAGCCTCTCTCTATCTGCAGTATTTTTCATTCTATTCAAAATGATCAAATATAGCTAAAAGACAAAGTTTTTATTCACAAGACGCTTTTCACCCTTTGTTGGAATGTTAACTCTATTAGGCGACTCATATACTATAAATGAAACTTTTGACATAATAAAGTAGAATTGCCTTTAAAGGACCTATCTTTGGGAGCGCGGTGGCTTTAAGCACTGGTCTTTCAATCTCAGGTCGAGCCCCACACGTGATAAGGTTTCTAGGCACCTACCGTTGCTTGTTGTTTTCACCGAATGTTCAGCTTAGAATATCGGGCGTTCCTCCTACACAAGCCTGGCAACCATTCAAGGGCCTCAAATAAGCCAACGGCCGTTAATCTTGCCGTCGGTCAAAAGCTCTTCAGAGCCTATGTTAATTGTTTGACTGTGTACACATCACTCATCTTTCAAATGTATGCTAAAATCTTAAAAATCCAACAAAAATTGTCTCAGCTCCCTAGCTAAAACATGTAAAAATGTCTGTATATGTGTATTAACAATAGTTTTTGGTTGTTTATTCTATGCTATTTTAATGTCAATGCATGACCTGGCGGTCTTAGCAGGAACGTCATTTGTGCACATTTAAGGTCCTTAGTGCACTAAGGAGTCCTCTGTGGTGTTTAGACGTACCCCCAAAACACCGCCTGAGAGATGATCGGCTAGTGATCGATATTGTGCACCAGCACTTTAGACCTCTCGGCCACCTAGGCCCGAGTCTGAATATGGCTTAACATTCAACAGCTGCACCTATTATCACCTTCAAACATGTACAAATGCATATACAAGATGGCATTGCTATTTTTTAGACGCATCAAAGGAGTGACGAAGTGTACAGATATATACAGGATATGCCGCAACGAAAGAGTACCAGTTGTGACCATATATATTTAAAAGATATTAGAATTCTCAAACAGCTTATGTATAATCCTTAAAATAGGGTCTCGAATAAACTTGCAAAATTTCAATGATCAATAGCTGTCTAGATCTGAAGTTCAGAACAAAAAAAAAACCAAAGTAAAGTAAAACTGACTTAGCGTCTAACAGCACGGATGAGGAACGAAATGATACAGAGCCGGATCGTTTCCATAGCTGATCCGGCTTTAAATCCCTGAATGAGTGACTAGGGCATAATGGAAAATTACTTAAGATGAAATAAATATGTTTACTACATGCAACAAAAATAATATGACATTGTTAAGAAATAAGCATTAAATACATGAAATAGCCGGTTAATAAATGTGTAGTTAACCTCAATGTATTATCGCAATTATTAAAATTCTCTTCACAACAAAAGTATATTACCATCTGGTACAATACTTTATATCACTGAAGTTTGTAACTGTAGCGGCGTGAGAATGATTGTCTGACAGATAGAAAAAACACAGACTGGACGAGATGCAAATGATATATGTATATTATGCAATAAAGTATTATATTTTTATCAACAGATTTTTTTTACAAAATATGCAAATCAGCGATTTCAGTTATCTCATGAACGTAATAAAACGACCACTGTGATAATCGCGGATTTTAAAGTTCAGCGGAATGCATGTACTAGTTATTGTGCGATTCTTACTACATTAAAGATATTTGTCCAGACTTGATTCGAATTCATAAGGGGTCTTGGTCTATTTTTTATATTGATAATTAAATGTAATTATATAAGGTTATTCTTCTCTATTTGTAATTAAGGGATTTGCGTTATTCAAACAGATATATAAGTGTTTTATATTTAAGAATACACATGCAAAGTCATTTAAAAAGCCCTCATAACTGTATACATATCAACGTCGTTTTTAGGCCTGGGATTTTTTTGAAAAAAAATTCCTGGCCCGGATTTCACTGAAAAAATAATTTTGGCCAAACCTGGGCTGAAAAAAATAATCTGACCTTGATTTTGGCCTATCGAAAAAAAAAAACCTTCCCCACATTTTTTTTTTTGCTCAGCATGTATTTGAAGAAAATAATCCGGCCCGCAAAGCGGGTAAAAAAAATTTCCGGCTCGAGGAAAAGTCCCAGCCCCCCCCCCCCCCCCCCCCGAAAATCAAATGGTTCGTGCCTGATACGAATATATTTAAAAAGGATTACAGAAATGCAAAAATGAAGTGTGTGAACGAGAAACAAAGACAAAATTAAAAACGTTATATTAGATCTGTCACAAATATATACTAAGGGCTTCAATGCGACAATTATTAAAAAACGGGTGCAGTGATAGCCCTTTTTATTCAATCGAGAAAAAAAACCACAGGAACAGTATGTTTTTTGTAAACATGTTTTATTCATCAATGTTAATTTCCTTTTAGTTAACAAATTAATTACAAATCCATTGTCTATTGCAAATTGCCAATAAATGAAGTTAGATAACTACCATGTGGAAAATTAGGGCGGCCACTGTGACCTTTTCAAGTGCATATCTCCTGACATGCCTTACCCGCCTTACCGTTTTGTTTTCTATCTACAGAAAATGAATTATAGGTATTTCATAATAATATGAATAGAAACATTGGCGTTTTAGCGGACAGACAGACGGGCACTGTGAAAACAATTGGGCTTCCGCGTCCTCGATGCAGGGTGGAATATTTTTTATTCCATTGAAGTTACTATCCTGTTAAATGGCACACTTATTGCAGATCGCAACCTGCTGAGGTTTTTGATGCGTGAAAAATGAGTACAGCCAAAACTGTATATAAGTTTGATTTATAGTAATTGTTTTAGACTTGCTGCAAGTCCCTTTCTTTTCTAAACATATTATTTTTAATTATTTCTCAATTAAAAATAATTGTTGTAGCAAGAACAAATTTACTGATTGCTGCAGGAGTTAGAATGTGTTTCAGTCAGGTTAATTACATGAATTAAGAGAATAAATAATACAGAGGGACTTGTAGTTAGTAACCAAAAAATTAATGTAATAAATTAATTTTCTTATTTTTATGACTCTCAGTTTTCGTTGATCTCTTTCTTGTTTTGCATTTTTCCCGTACATGTGCGGCAAATTATAATAGTAGTAAAAGTAGAATTTTGGCTAAATCATGTAAATATTATAGTTAGTAGTTTTATGTTCCATCGTATTTTATCAATATTATCAGAACATAAGTAATCTTCCCTTTTTCTTCTGTGCAGTATACATATGGTATAGAAGCCCCAAATTTGGTGGTATTGAATTGAAAATATATTCGGCTCGGCAATCAGCCAAAAACGGTTAACAAAACATTCTACGCTGAAAAACTTTGCTATAATTTTATTACATTTATATCATCCAATATACCAATAAATTTTAATACTTTTTTTGTCGTTGAAATGTCCGATTGTAAAATTCAGAAATTTTAAGATACTAGGTTTCTTTCCTTGTACGTTGTACTGCATATGGTCGATATCATCGATGCTGGATTTGGCTTTTCTGTTCGAACGATCATTTTGGGGTTTGTGTACTTTTCGTTCAATACTTTTTGTTTTTGACCTTTCAATATTTTGATTCAAATGCTGGGTTATTCCTTGAAATACGTATATGGTATGCAGCCTAACCAAATTACCCGGTCTATACCGAATTATGTAACAATACATATAGTTAACATCATCCTTTTTCATGCATTAATGTTTTTCTGCACATGGTTTAATACAATATTTATCTGTATCATAAAATAACCACATATTCCAAAATTTATTGTTTTATTATTAAGTTATTGAGTATATAACATGGTTGACTTTTGAAGTCAAACATGATAAATAGATCAACTTTTTTAAATGTGGGTACATATGATAAAGCCATTTCCCATGTACTTTATGCATGTCATGATCGCGTGTCGACCGTCATTGATACTATTTTAAAAAACAGTAATATCATGAATATAAATAATAAAAGTATTTTTTTTAGCAGAAAATGTCTTCATTTGTTGCACAGAAATTATATTGAGAAAAAAAAAATCGAATCATTCAAGGTATAACATAGGGGAGATAAACGATTTTTATCATTCAAGACAACAATGTTTGTCTCCCCTCAATGGACACACCACTTAGTGTTAAAGTAATTTTCATGAAAACGTGGTGATATGTACAATGATATGTTATACTTTTTTAGAAAGATAAATGATTAATAGTTCGTCGAAGCTTAGCCCGAAGGGCCACAAACAATTTAAAAAAGAAATAGTTTGAGGTTAAAGACAGAAATTGTGATATTTCACCATGTATTCGAAAATTTTTGTGTGTGCCTTTAAAATGAAAATTTTCTCTTGCTGGTAGTATTGTTAAACACACTTGAGTCTTTAAAAAATTCTTAAAACAGTCATTTAAAAAGAGGTCGAAGATTGTTTTTAGCAAAGATTTCCTTATATTATTGTATACTGTAATTTACCAACCCTATATTACAAAACACAATAATATAAAAAATTACAAAATATTGTAATTTAAGCCTTATATTATTCCCTGCAATAATATTATCATTTGTTGTAATATTACGTGCTGCAGTAATATTACAACAAATAGTAAGTGCCTGGACTGTGGCATTAACACAACATAAGCAAGAGCGATTGAATTTCAGCCCTTTTATTAGAATTTGCTCAACTTTCAAGTGAGCTTTTAAACATTTTAGGTGCTGTGTGGTAATAAATGTGATCTCAAAGAGAAACGAACAGTATCCACGGAACAAGGTCACCAGATGGCTAGTCGGCTTGGAATACCATATTTTGAAACATCGGCTAAAGAGAATACAAACATTGAGATGGTTTATGAGCATTTAGTTTCCCAGGAAATCCCAATCCCTTCATCTTCAGTAAAGGTATAATTTTTAGACATCTCTACTCTCTTGTTCGTTTACACAGTATCATAACTTTGATATTTAGCCTGGGTCCGCTGGTAAGTTGTTACCGGCAAAGTTGTGACACGGCGGATTAGCTCCCTTGAAAAGAAATAAGATGCAGCTTTCAAGTACAATCCTTTCTTTGAGATCGGAAAAACCACAAATAACAAGTCTAGGATGATGTGTATATTTTTTTCACCAAAGAAGCAATAAAAGTCAGAACGGAAAACTTCGATTGCCAAGTCTCGAAACTGTTAATGGAAAGTTAATTAAAACACAAAATTTGTATCATCTGTTGTTTAAGTAAAGACAGGTTACGTCTCGGATATAAATCACCAACTATTTCTTTTCAAAGTCAAGTCAAGTCCTGTACGTTTTACAATATTTCCGGTTTGGAACGGATAAAGGTAATCATCGAGCTCGAGTCAGAGTTAGAGTTCGAGTTAAAGTTCGAGTTAGAGTTCGAGTTATTTTTCGAGTTTGAGTTGAAATTTGAGCTAACTCGAAACTGATTTTTATGGAAATAATCGAGTTACTACTCGAGTTCGAGTTAGAGTTCGAGTTACAGATGGAGTTAGAGTTCGAGTATTTACTTTAGCGCAATTACATGAATGATGTCTTTACTGGTTTTGTCACTGCCCTTTCGGACTTTTGACATTCAGATAACCCATTTGTACCTCTGCTTCTTTTAAACTGTTTAAGGTTGTCTCCTTGCAATATACTCATTTATAAATATATGTGTAGATATGATTAAAACCAATAAATGTACATATTTACGTAATGTCA
>CAXARO010000386.1:0-63861 GCA_963971305.1 Arcuatula senhousia | reverse complement strand
TAATTCATCAGATAAAATGGTTCTGCAAACGGTTCTTGGAAAAAGAATTTATTCATAATATGATAATAGGTGCAACCTAAAATGGGACGCAGCTTTAGAAAATAGTTGCCAAAAATGTCATTAATTGATCAATAACTAATAATTACAAATATCGAATTATTTGTGCAAATTACAAATATTTGTAACATTCTAAAATAGTATCAAAATATAATAAGATGACGTTGACGGGACCAAATAGCCTTCTTTTGGTGTTACGTTATCTATGACGTCATTTCCAGGTCAGAGTATTACGCGCCCCAGCAGAATTTTGCAGAGGTGAACAAAGCAACCTTTTTTTCTGTCAGGTTTTGGGTGATTTTCTGTATACCAATATATATTTTTCGAAGTATTGGGTGGAGAAGATCGATATAAAAACCTGGCAGAAAATGACGACTTGTTTCAATCAGGATTTTGAAAAAAAAACATGCACAGGATTGATTAAAAAATCTCCATGATCAGCTAAGCCTAAGGTAAGACCTTCTTTTTTTCTATTCAGTGTTGTAAAGCTTTATATATCTTTTATTGTTATTGTTTAAACATCGCCATAAATTGGTAAACCGACTGTTCCTAACAACGCACCTGTTAACAATGACCATTCTCGCGAGAACTTGGCGAGATCATTTCATCTCTTTGACAACGAGAGTTTCCTTGAAAAATATATTTAGAGTGTTAGTTTTGACTTTCCATCCGTATTCTCCTGTCTATTTTGAAAAGAAATTTAACTGTGGTTATTAAATCTGTCAATTTTAAAATTTATTCCAAGAAAAGCATCGAATTTCTGGCCCCATAGAAATTCGTGCCTAGTGCGCTTGCGCGCACTCGGCATATCCGGTTTGGAAGAAAAAACAAACCATTAGTTTTGGGAAGTTTCTACATATGTGGGACTGCGTCCCATATAATTTACCATAATAAATTTGGAAAATAAGACTAAAAATAATAAATTTTCTGTAAAATTGATTCTGAACCAGGTAATTTTTCATTGAAAATTTTTAACCAAACAAAATTTAGATCTTTAGAACCACTGAATATTTATTGTCAAAATGCACTACAAAAACGATATTTTTCTGAAATTTGTAGAACCAAAAGAATTTTTTAATCATCTTGAAAAACAAAAAAATTATGACAATTTACAACACAGTTTAATTGTCTTTTTGCCCTCCAAAAATTTCCCACAGGTAAGAGCTGACGTCACGACGAACATCCCTATAAGCTCTAATCAGTAATAGTTATATACCATGAGGTAAAGGTGTTTCTGGATAAGGAGCCCCGAGGACCGTAGGTCTGAGTGGGTTTCTTATCCAGAAACACCGTATACCGAATAGTATAACTAACTTACACCCCAGTAAGCTTAGAACAAAAGTAGATTACAAATTTTTGATAGAAAGCAATAAAATGTGGCTTTAATTATGAAACTGAGTTAGTAAACATATTTCTGAATCTTTTCTTTCCCACACAGGGGCCTCTTTCACAACTGAGATGATTTTAGGATTAAAATAGATTAATCAACTTGTTACACAGTTTAATTACTTTACAAATAACTGACGATTTTGTGTCATGCTAATTAAAACAGTGAACACTTCTAAACTGAATATCTTTAAGAATAAGTCAGTTTGTATATGACCATCAGGGAAGACGGATGTGCTTTGGCTGCTGTCCCAATTGAATATCATTAATTCTGAGAGCAGGTAATTTTAATTGAGGAAATTGCGTTTTTGAAGAAAATTTATCTCATTTTAATTTTTTGTTTTGTATTTTGACACATATGCAGTACGATGTCCCTTAGCGTGGGGTTCTCTCATCTACTTCATGTTTGCCGACTTACTTAATTTTTTTGCATAAATGGTCAATTATGGACAATTTTCTTGACAGTTTTCTCAGCAACCTCTTAATATTACACCCTTTTGATATTTGGTAATCAGCATGGGTCCCATACCGTTGAATTAATTTCAGGTCTATTGTCTACTTACTTCCTGTTTAACAAAATCTGGCCATTTCTATCTTTGACCCATTTTGATGCCCCATTTACGAAAGTTATTGGGACATACAGTCGTCGGATACGTTTGTTTGTCCGTCCGTCTGCCTTGTCGTGTGTCTGTCCGTCTGTGTGTTCGTCCGTCTCTTATGTTGCGAAATATCGGCATTTTGTATATTGGACATATTCTTGCTTTGTTTTGTTTGTTTATTTTCATTTTTTTTATGTTTTGTTTTATTTGTCTGGTTTTTTTTTCATTTTGCTACTTTTAAATTAGAATTGATTTTAAACCTTTTAAACTGAACTGTTTTCATTTCCTTCTCAGATGCCCTGGGCTGGCTATTACAGAAGTTTCTTTGTGTGAGAAGCTCTTTTGTTCTATGAACATGAGGTGTGTTCACAAGCGCAAAAACAGGAGTATCTGGAAATCCCTGTTTTTGCCATTGTGAATTAAGCCTATTGTTCTTAGAACAAAAGAGTTATTCACACAAAGAAAGTTTCTGAAAATGAAAGTTCGACTTGAAACAATAGAACTGGGGTGTAATGCAGGAACACCCCTTTACAGGTGGATGATTGGTGCACTACACACAATACAGTTGTGAATCTTATTTACAAAAATTGTATCTGGACAAAATAAAGATATAAATTTACATCAAACGGGATTGACTAAATGTGTGCATGTACTATCTGTCATCAGGTTAATTACTGCACTTAACACTGAGTTCAGGCACCACCGCCATAAGACCTTAAAACATTCTTAAGTCTAAGGAAATTCTTTCAAGTACTGAAATGCTCAAATCTGATTGGTTAAAAAAGGGATTTGAGAATTTTCTCAGACTTAAGAAAAAAAATTATGGCGGTGGCGCCTGATGTCTTACGGTGCCGGAGCTCAAGGCAAAATGTTCTATAAGCATTTTCAATCTGAAGAATGATGTCCTTTCTATGTCCAAGTGGTTAACGCGTCGGGCTACTAACACCAAGGTTTGTGGTTCGATCCTCGTCCGGGGTGAAAATTTCATGAACCAATTTTCCGACTCTCTCTTGAAACCTTTACCTTTACCTTTACCACTTTGTATATGCCACATTTATCAGATGAACCACTGGTTGAGTTCTCAGTTTACCTGGTTTACCTGGTCTCGAGGTCTGTATCTGGGCCTATGGCCCCTCTGACCCATCTATTTCGGTTTTCATTTCCCACATCCAGGTCTTTTTAGATGTCTGGCGTAAATTTGATACTGAGGCTTTTCCAATGGTCGTTTAGATTGTGTTTGAAGGCATTTACAGTTTTACATTCTACTACTTTCTGGGGTAGTTTATTCCACGTATCAACAATTCTCTGTGTAAAACAGTATTTCCTTATATTTGTTCTGGAATATTTTTTTATAAATTTTGTGTTTATGTCCTCTTGCAGTTGTTGATCTGGTTGGGAAGATTTTGTTACTGTCTTCTTTGTCGATGTTATCTATTATTCTCAAAGTTTCGACCATGTCTGCCCTTAGTCTTCTATATTGTAGTGATGGAATTCCTAGTGTTTTTAGTCTCTCACTGTAACTGAGATGTTGGATGTTTTTAATTTACCTTGTTGCTCTCATTTGAACGTTTTCTATTTGGATAGCTTCTTTCTGGCAGATGACTGACCATACATTGCTACCATATTCTAGGTGCGGACGTACTATACTTTTATAGAGTGGTAGAAACATGTCTCTGTCCATATATTTGAAACTTCTCTTAATCATTCCTAGTCTCTGGTTCGCCTTTTTAGTCTGTGTGTTTATGTGTTGTTGGAATTTTAGTTTATTGTCAATTGTTTCCCGAGATCCTTTTCTTCACTTGATTATTTTATTCCTTCATTACCCATTGTGTATTTTGTACCAGTGGGTGGCCCTAAGTGGACATGTTTACATTTTGCTGAGTTGAATGTCATTAACCAGTCATTGGACAGTCATTGGACCACTATATTAGTTTGTTTATATCACTTTGTAGGGTTTCCCCGTCTTCTTGACTGTCTACCACAGCGTATAGTTTAGTGTCGTCTGCAAATAGCTTGGCTATGTTGGTTATGGCATCTGGGAGATCATTGATGTATATGACAAATAAGATGGGTCCCAGGACACTTCCTTGTGGGATCCCACTTGATACGTCTGCACAGTCTGATTCACTCCCGTTTAAAACCACCTTTTGGGTTCTATTCGATAGGAAGTCTTCTATCCAACCTAGTAAATTTCCAGTGATACCATATCCCCCTAACTTCTTTATAAGGCGCTGGTGAGGTACAGTATCAAAGGCCTTTTGGAAATCAAGATATATCGTATCTATAGAGTGGTGCGAGTCGAGCTTTTCTGTCCAGTCGTCCAGAACTTCGATAAGTTGGTTTATGCATGATCTGCCTTTTCTAAAACCGTGTTGATGGTCCGTGAAGAGTTTGTTGTTTTCCATATGACCCATCAACTCGTCTCTGACAAATTTCTCCATAGTCTTGCATATTATTGACGTAAGACTGATGGGGCGATAGTTTTTTACATCTTTTTTGAACCTTTTTTTGTGAATTGGAGTTACATTTGCCGTTTTCCAACTTCTTGGTATTTTCTTGGTTTCTTACGACTTTTTGAATATGTGCATTAGTGGCTCTGATAGCGAGTTTGCTGTTTCTTTTACATATTTTGGGTGTAATTGGTCAGGTCCTGGGATTTGGACTCTTTCATCTTAAATAGATATTGTTGGATTTTTGTTGATCAAAATCTACTGATTCTATATGTATTTCAGTCCTTGTTTCGAATTGTGGTATTTGATGGTTGGGGTTTGTCTTGTTTAAGACACTTTTAAAGAAATTGTTCAGTAGTTCTGCCTTATTTTTATAATCTGAGTGCATATCACCTTTTTCATCTATTATGTCTATTATGCACGGTATATTTTCCTTGGTTTTTCCTCAGTGTAAATTGATATCTGAAACTTTACAGCGCTGCTGGTGAAGTATTTTCCCCCAAATTAAAACAGTATTACAGTCTGTGTTGAGAGATAAATCTAATATTATATTATAATAATATAGATTTAGATGGGAAGTAAAAATATTAAACCATAAGGTTCTTCCTACCTCAGTCATAGGTTGGTCTTAGACAGATAAATTCGGGTCATGTCCCAATGATTTCAGCAGTAATAAAAATTAACTGCATGCATACAATACTTTAGGATGAAGCTTCATACTAAATATCCAAGACATTGCGACATGTAGATATAAGAAAAACCGAGTAAAAAAAAAAACCAAAAAAAAAAAAAAAAAACACAAAAACCGAACCTAAAACAAGTGAGCCGAATTCTTTGAAGCTTCACACTAGACCAAAAATTATGCCATATTGTTAAGCCTTTTTATAATTTTTGACGTTTCACTCTCTTTCTCTTGGGATCTAAAAAATGTCTAAATGACAAAACCCCAAGAAAGACTTCTTTATTATCTGGACTAGATACATTCTCTCACTATATTGAAACAATAGTGTGGTATATAACCAGAGACCTATCCTACTGCCATTCAGGCCTCAAAATTGTTAGAGGTCTGAAAGGTTTTATTTATTATTATCAGAATATTCTAGTAATTTTTGGGTTTTTATCACTGTAAGTAAGACACTAGTATCGCAATCAAAATTAACATTCCACATCATAAAAGGAACATCATGACTTTTGACAAAAAAAAAAAAAAAAAAAATCTTTTTAAGAGTTTTTACACCTGAGCAATGCAGTTCCATTGCACTTTTTGCTGGATACATGCGAAAACATTTTTATCAAGCTGGTAATGTTGGAAATGTATAATCTGCTGTCAGTTTTACGAAGGATTTGTTGTAACAAAGAGGAACTGCCAGTATAACTTACCAGACCACCTTACTTGTCCATCTTTTTGTGTGAAAACCAATGTTGCCAACTTTATCGTTTGTTGTTTCTACACGTAATTGTTTTATGCTATCCATCAAAATTTGTTTTTATCAGTTAAGGACTCTGTTGTCTTTTTAAAGCACCCTTGTTCCTTTATTTTTTCTTCAAATTCTTCACAGCAAATTACCAGACAATCGTTTAAAATGCATGTTAAACTAATTTTGACAAATTGACTCATCAAAGATACTTTTGACAAAGGCTGAGAAGGTTAAATATAACTAAGAATATTATACAGAACATTGGAATGAATCCAAATGTTTCGACAAGGAAAAAGAATATTTTAGACTTAAATAACTAACTAGAGGCTCCCAGGAACCTGAAACGCTCACCTGACTTCAATGACTGAAGGAATGAAAATAATTTGGGGTAACTCAGGTGAAAAAATCCAATAAAGGATCAACATACAATTTCCACCTTATAATGAAGGCTTTTGCATAGCACATATAGCCAAACATCCAAGCAATCAAAAGCTTTTCTTAATCTTTTATAGGTTTAATCTGCAGAGCAATAACTCAAAACTTGATAACTGAATGGGGAGTTTAACGTCGTGACTATACCTATATATAGGTCTGCAGCGACGTAAAACTTGATAATTAATGGCCACAACTTTTTTACTGGCGGGGGGGGGGGGGGGGTCATCTGACAGCTTCAGCCAAATGGATACTTTTGAAGAACTAATTGAACTGAAGATTTAAGCAAGCAACATTTTTTTCTCTTTCTGTAGCAGTTTTCATTCTATTAGTCAAACACACAAAAAAAACCCCACTATTTTTCACCTTTAAAGGACCATAACCCCTATAAGGGGTCATCTGACAATTTTGACGCTGAAATCATTTCTGTAGATCTCATTGAGCTTCACAATTTTCCAATGTTAACTTTTCCTCTTGCACTTACATTTTTCAAGATATAGTCCAAAAACTGTGAAAATGGTCAATTTTGACGATCAAGGGGAAATAACTCCCATAAGGAATAGTCCCACAACTTAGACTCTATGGAGAGTTTTGTAGATATTTGATGCTGAAGATGAAATGATGCTTCGGATTTTCCCTATCTCTCATACTTTTTGAGTTATAAGCTAAATTCTATGGACTGACCCCCCTGTTCTATTTTAGCAATGGCGGCCATGTTGTTTGGTTCACGTGCAAAAATTTCACAAACTGTAGAGGACATCCTAAAGATTAAGTGTACAAAGTTTCAAAGCAATCCCTTTAGTGGTTTTAGAGAAAAAGATTTTTAAAGAAAAGTTACCGGCGGACGGACGACGGACGACGAACGGACGCACGGACGACGGACGCTTAACGATGACAATAGCTAATGGATGGACATCACAACTATTTGATCAAATAAAATTTAATAATGTTAATATTTACTTAAACTTCATGGCTACAAAATCCCATTGAAAAATCGTCATATCTTAAAGCGTAAAATCTTATTTCCATCAGCAACCCACAGGATACCATCTATACAGGCAATGGCGGCAGGGTGTTCTAAACCATCTATAGCACCAACAACGCATTTTTCGTATTTTAGGTCATCATTTAGTGTGTAAACACAGTGATTGTTAAAATCAGACACCATTAAACGTTTATCGTAGCAGATTCCGTAAGACTTGAAATTTGGGGTAGGGTTTAAACCAATAGCACCTTCAAATTCATTGACAGATTTACGAAAATTGTTTTGTGGTTTTAGTTTTGAAATGCTCGATCTTTGTGTATAGGAGTAAATAACATACAGGAAGTCACCTTTGCTTATAACGTTGCTTGGGTGAATGCTATTATTATGCCAATAATGAGACCATAAACTAGACTGGACTCCTTCCACGTTCGTTTCGAGAATAATGTTACGGTAACCATACGCATAGCTTTCATTTGTTAATTGTATTGTTTGCATCAAAATAAAGATTTTCGTTTTGTCGGAATTAGTACAAAAACAGTAGGGAAGTAACTTCTGCTGTTCCATTATGGCAAACGTAACAATCCTTTCATTTGGTAGCATTTTGCGTAATGTTTTGTCGTCTCGGGTTAAAAGTAAAACAACACCATTCTCTAAGACGGCTATGTCGTCAATGTTATTAACATAAATCTTGTCAGAAAGTTTGTTGTTCCATATCTTCCTCAGTTTTCGATGAGCTACAATCCATGCGTCTTGTTCAGAAAGCGGAATTATTTTGGTTACTAATTCGATATCTTCCGCTAACGTTATAGAACTGCACTCAAAATCGCCATTTTCCATCGCATCAGATGAGTTGTCGATGACGTCATCTGCACCCCAATCCTCGGCATCGTACCAATCACCCTCCAATTCGTCATCATCGAAAGTTTCCGTTGAAACATTGGTTTTAGATGAGACATCGTCTTCGTTTTTATCAATAAAATCGAAAGTTCCGACTTGGCAAAATAATGAGGGTTGAAATTTAGGTTCATTTTTAGATATTATTTTGTTAAAGTCTTCAAAGCATTGTTTGAAATTTCTTGACAAGTTCACAATTTCTGAAAGCTTTCCCTCAACTCCATCTTCGTTTTCTTTAAGTTTGCACACATTTATAAGTATATTGTAAAATATCGATTTTGTCTGATTTGCAGAATATATGGAATTTTTAATTGAGTCTTTGACAACGGCCAATAACTGTTCTTTTGAATTTTCTATTTGTAGTTTCATTTCATCAGCATGCTGACAGATTTGATCAGAAATAACAGTTTGACAATTTTCAAACGCTGCCATCTTTTCATCCAATCGATTAACCATACCTTGAACATCGGTTACTTTGGAGGATAAAAATTCCCATGCTATTTTCGCAGCACTTTCCAAACGACAAAAACTGTGGTCAACATGTCGTTCATCTAAACAGGATAAACAAACGAATTCGTTGCAGTCTTTACAGAAAAATCTGTAAAACTCGGAATCATGGATCCTACAAGGAATTTTTGTACTTCCACCAGAACTAGCTTCCGCCATGTTGATGTATTAATCGATATATTTTTCAATAATATAAAGATGTTTAAAACATATTTATGCACACCTAATATTATTGATCATTCTGTTTATACAGATAATTAAATAGGTAAAAAGACTACTAGTATATTTAAAATTACAATACCCATATAAAAGGAAACCTACAGTTACTGTTATGGAACGCTATTTTTTTTGTATCATGTACGATCTTCTTATAATGCTGTACCACACATTCAATGTTTGGGACATGTCACCAAGTCAGTTTAGCTGAATAAAGTTTTTGTTTCAAAGACTCATTAGAACGCCTTAATTGGCTAAAACCTGTAGTGTCCAAGAAAATAACAATTTAAATCAACGAAAAGCACATCATCTTGAGCCCTGTACGTTGAAGATCCAATATAAAAAGCCAATGGATATAGATACGACGAAAGCCCAAAACAGTTCTACATAATGCTTTCTGTGGTGGACTTTTTGTACATATGCGACAAAAATATATTCATAACGTTATCTATAAAAGACTTATTATGACCCATTTGTTAAAGCAATCTGTTTTGGCTTTTTTAATCCCCATTTTCTCTAAAAGTAGACTAGTCTAATAAAACCATACATAGTTTTCAGTGGATTAATTTACGGATTGTGAGATCATTTTTCGAGGTCTGAGTGTACTTATCCTTATTTATGGATCATAGCAAGTCGCTGTTGTACTTCACAAAAATCCGTACAAAGAAAGGTATATAGCTGGATCTTCATCATGTTCAACTACAGAGCTGTCCGTTCATTTAACTAAAATCTTGTCTGCTGTCAAAGAAGGTCAACAAGCATACTGCGACACTACTAGTATTTATAATCGTAGTGAAATTAACCATATGTGGATTTTGAAGAACTCAAATTTTAAAGATTTGTTAGATCATTTTAAATCTAGATCATTTTCTGAGGTTCACTCTTTGAAAACGTTCGATTTTTCAACTTTATACACTACCTTGCCACACGAAAAACTAAAATGTCGCCTGAAAAAACTTCTCGAAAAAGCCTTTTCAAACTCTAGGAATTTTGTTGTTTTGGGTTATAATTATACCTACTTTTCCAAAACATCTTTCAAAGATAAAATTTGTTACACACTTGAACAAGTTTGCAGTATGCTTGATTTCCTTATTGACAACATATTTGTCACCTTCGGAGGAGAGATTTTTCAACAACAAATCGGCATTCCAATGGGCACAAACTGTGCTCCTCTCCTCGCCGATTTGTTTTTATACTCTTACGAGACTGAATTTCTTCAGGGACTCGTAAAGAACAAGAAGATGAAAGAGGCAAGGTCATTTAATCTTACATTCAGATATATTGATGATGTCCTTTCTGTCAATAACACTTCATTTGGTAGATGGATTCCTGCAATATATCCTCCAGAGTTGGAGATTAAAGAGACCACCGAATCAAATTGCTTCACGTCTTTCTTGGATTTGCACCTCGAATCTGACACTGGTGGTCATCTCAGTACAAACATTTATGATAAACGAGACGATTTTAATTTTAAAATTATTAATTTTCCTAATCTACAGAGCAATATACCTACTTCTCCTGCGTACGGTGTTTATATTTCACAACTTATTTGATATGCCAGAGCTTGCACACATTTCACAGATTTTTTGATCAGACACCGATTTCTTCGTGACCGACTTTTGGAGCAGGGCTATAAGAAAATACGTCTCATACGATCACTAAAAAATTCTTTTTTCGTTATCAGCTACTAGTAGAAAAGTTCAAAATTGAGTTAAAAGATATGATAGTTAATTGTTTTAATTAGTGTTTGACTGGTCTGCTGTACTGAGATGATCACCTCAATATCCCTGTTGTGTCTCACAACTATGTTGTGTTCTATGGTCATTACTGGATCCTAAGATCGCAATGGAAGAGGGAGGTTTGGCGCCATAAAACCTGGTTTAACCCACCATTTCGTTTGAAATGCCTGTACCAAGTCAGGACCATTGCGATCCACCAATTCTCCGGTATGACTGATTCGTTTTTGTCTTTTTCTCTGGACTATGAGATTGATCATTCAAGTTCGGTAGTTTTGTTATTACCTTTATTGACATGAATCGATCTAAAGCTGCTCATTTCGTTTTTAACCATGCTGTAAGCATATTAGATTGTGTTGTACCGTTAAATTCCACACCAATATCGGATTAAAAACTCACTTGTGTTCTAATTCGTCCATCCAAAACCTTAGTTATTCCGTTATAGATCTGTCCTGGCTCAGACCCAGGCAGGATTTTTCGATATGACTGTCATTGTCAACAGGTCAGGCGTTTAGAAAAGTACTGGAACCACTTATCCTTCTGGAGATCGTAGATTCAATTTCTTATAATATGCAGTTCGGCTGCTCAAAACAATTTGGATGTTTGTAGTCATTGTCTTTCATGTTTCCTGTTTTTCTCGAAGAGTTTAAGATGTTAGGAGCAGAATTTAAAAATTAGTCTTGGTGAACAGGATTCAATATTAAAGCCATTATGTTTGTGTGTGGACTGGGGTGTACTTGACATTTTCTACACACCCTATGTCTATCTGTGTTGAACAGACCAGCTACTGTGGTAGACACCAACTATAATCATAAGTCAAATTAAGAAAATCATAGATAGTATAAGATGTATTTTTTAGCTCACCTTGCCAAAGGCCATGTGAGCTTATGCCATCACTATGTGGCGTCCGTCGTCCGTTAACAATTTCAAAAATCTTCTCCTCTGAAACCACTTAACCAATTTAACTGAAAGTTTGCAGGAATGGTATATGACATGTTGGCAACAAACGATTCTCATGTTGAAAGTAATGATAAAAAACATGGCTGCTGTTACTGAAAATAGAACATAGGGTAAAACCACTTAAAATCACTTATAACTCAGCAACCATAACAGATAGAAAAAATCTGAAGGATCTTAGGCTCTTCAGAATCAAAAGCTCTACTTAAGTCTCCATTGGGTCGAAGTTGTCAGAAGACCCCTTTTAGGGGTTATGGCCCTTTAAAGATCAAAAATAGCATTTTTATCTCACCTCGACCGAAGGCCCAGGTGAGCTATTGCCATCACTTGGCGTCCGTCGTCGTCCGTCGTCGTCGTTAACTTTTCTTTGAAAATCTTCTCCTTCGAAAGGACTGAAGGGATTGATTTGAAACTTTGCAAACTTCATCTATGGGATGTCATCTAGGTGACCGCCGTCCAAACAACATGGCCGCCGTTACTAAAAATAGACCATGGGGTCAGACTACTGTTTTTGGCTTGTAAATCAAAAAGTATAAGAGATAGATGAAATCTTATGGCACGTTACTGCTTCAGCATCAAAAGCTCTACAAAAGTCTCCATTTATTCGAAGTTGTCAGATGACCCTTTATAGGAGTCACGGCCCCTTAAAGGTGAAAAATATCATTTTTTTAATGTTTTTGGCTTTTAGAATGAAAACTATGACAGATAGAGAAAAGTTGTTGCTTGCTTAAATGTTCAGCTCATTTAACTCTACAAAAGTCTCCATAGGGTCGAAGTTGTCAGATGTCCCATTATAGGGGTTTCGGCCCCTAAAATAACATTCTTTAATGTTTTTGGCCTATGGAATGAAAACTATAGCAGATAGAGAGAAGCTGTTGCTTGCTTAAATGTTACAGCCCCTAAAATAACGTTTTTTTCATATTTTTGGACTTAGCAGATAGAGAGAAGCTGTTGCTTGCTTAAATGTTCAGCTTATTTAACTCTACAAAAGTCTCCTTAGGGTCGAAGTTGTCAGATGTCCTCTTATAGGGGTTTCCTAAAATAATATTCTTTAATGTTTTTGGCCTTTGGAATGAAAACTATAGCAGATAGAGAGAAGCTGTTGCTTGCTTAAATGTTCAGTTCATTTAGCTCTACAAAGTGTCCATAAGATCAAAGTTGTCAGATGACCTCTTTTAGGGGTAACGGCATCTAAAATGACGTTTTTTCATGTTTTTGGCCTATAGAATGAAAACTCTAGCAGATAGAGAAAAGCTGTTGCTTGCCTTAATGTTAAGTTCATTTAGCTCTACAAAGTCTTCATATGGTGATAGTTGTCAGATGACTCCTTATAGGGGTTACGGCGCTTAAAATAAAGTGTTTTCATGTTTTTGG
This sequence comes from Arcuatula senhousia, assembly GCA_963971305.1. NCBI lineage: Eukaryota > Metazoa > Mollusca > Bivalvia > Mytilida > Mytilidae > Arcuatula > Arcuatula senhousia. The sequence continues at coordinate 50,850 of CAXARO010000386.1, read as the reverse complement.
CCTTTAAAATGAAGACTATAGCAGATAGAGAACAGCTGTTGCTTGCTTAAATGTTCAGTTCATTTAGCTCTACAAAAGTTTTCATAGGGTCGAAGTTGTCAGATGACCCGTTATAGGAAATATGGCCCCTAAAATAACATTTTTTCATGATTTGGGCCTATGGCTACAGAATGAAACTATAGTAGACAGAGAAAAGCTGTTACTTGCTTAAATGTTCAGCTCATTTAGCTCTAGAAAAGTTTTTATAGTCGACATCAAGACCAGGTGAGCGATTCAGGCTCCTGGGAGCCTCTTGATTCACGATTTGGCCTATAGTTTTCATATAGAATGAAAACTATTGCAGATAGAGAAAAGTTGTTGCTTGCTTAAATGTTCAGTTAATTAAACTCTAGAAAAGTTTTTATAGTCGACATCAAGACCAGGTGAGCGATTCAGGCTCCTGGGAGCCTCTTGTTTCATGTTTTGGGCCTATGGCTACAGAATGAAACTATAGTAGACAGAGAATAGCTGTTACTTGCTTAAATGTTCAGCTCATTTAGCTCTAGAAAAGTTTTTATAGTCGACATCAAGACCAGGTGAGCGATTCAGGCTCATGGGAGCCTCTTGTTTCACGATTTGGCCTATAGAATGAAAACTATTGCAGATAGAGAAAAGTTGTTGCTTGCTTAAATGTTCAGTAAATTAAGCTCTAGAAAAGTTTTTATAGTCGACATCAAGACCAGGTGAGCGATTCAGGCTCCTGGGAGCCTCTTGTTTCATGATTTGGGCCTATGGCTACAGAATGAAACTATAGTAGACAGAGAAAAGCTGTTACTTGCTTAAATGTTCAGCTCATTTAGCTCTAGAAAAGTTTTTATAGTCGACATCAAGACCAGGTGAGCGATTCAGGCTCCTGGGAGCCTCTTGTTTCATGATTTGGGCCTATGGCTACAGAATGAAACTATAGTAGACAGAGAAAAGCTGTTACTTGCTTAAATGTTCAGCTCATTTAGCTCTAGAAAAGTTTTTATAGTCGACATCAAGACCAGGTGAGCGATTCAGGCTCCTGGGAGCCTCTTGTTTCATGATTTGGGCCTATGGCTACAGAATGAAACTATAGAAGACAGAGAAAAGCTGTTACTTGCTTAAATGTTCAGCTCATTTAGCTCTAGAAAAGTTTTTATAGGGTCGACATCAAGACCAGGTGAGCGATTCAGGCTCATGGGAGCCCTTTGTTTCATGTTTTTGGCCTATAGAATGAAAACTATTGCAGATAGAGAAAAGCTGTTGCTTGCTTAAATGTTCAGCTCATTAAGCTCTACAAAAGTCTCCATAGGGTTGAAGTTGTCAGATGACCCCTTATAGGGGTTACAGCCCTTTAAAGGCGACCAATAGTGTTTTTGGCCAATAGAATGAAAACTATTGCAGATAGAGAAAAGCTGTTGCTTGTTAAATGTTCAGCTCATTTACCTCTACAAAAGTCTTCATAGGGTGGAAGTTGTCAGATGACCCTTTATAGGGGTAACAGCTCTTTAAAGGCGAAACATAGTGTTTTTGGCCTATAGAATGAAAAAATATTTTAGATAGGGAAAAGCTGTTGCTTGATTAAATGTTCAGCTCATTTAGCTCTACAAAAGTCTCCGTAGGGTCGAAGTTGTCAGATGACCCCTTATAGGGATAACAGCCACTAAATAAACATGTTTTCATGTTTTTGCTAATATAATGAAAACTATAGCAGATAAAGAAAAGTCGTTGCTTGCTTAAATGTTCAGTTCATTAAGCTCTTGACAAAAGTCTCTATAGAGTCAAAGTGTTCAGACTGCCCTTTAAATAACGTTTTGCATGTTTTTGGCTTACAGAATGAAAACTATTGCAGAAAGATAAAAGCTGTTGATTGCTTAAATGTTCAGCTTATTCAGCTCTACAAAAATCTTCATAGGGTTGACATCAAGACCAGGTGCGCGATTCAGGCTCCTGGGAGCCTCTTGTTTAACTTGATGCACTAATCGCATATTACTTCAGTCATATCTTAAAGTGTTAAATCTTATTTACATCGGCCACGTCCATGATGCAATCTTCAGAAGCGATGGCTGCAGTCCATCGTATCTACAACATCGGTTCTTCGTCTAAAGTATAAACACAATAATAATGAAAGTTGAAGACCATCAAAAATTTATCAAAACCTAAACCATATATTTTTACACGGATTCACCATTATTATTGCACTAAATATAGATAGAGATTTTCTCCGTCCATGGCCATATTAAACAGAAATATAACGTAAATCTTATCATCTTTGTGGGTAATAAAATAGAGGTTTTAATTCATTCGAATAAAGATGTTACCACCGATTATTATGACACCATAATTGACAATTTTCATAGCAAATATTTATTTCTCATACATGTATTTGTTATTCCCCGATACATTTTGGGGGTCTTTTGCCAAGAGGTATATTAATACGGTTAGATTCTCATATGAAATCCATAAGTAGCGAGGAAGAAATGAGTTATTTTCAATTATATCAAATGTAATGTTTTTTTTTCGCCTGAAAGCAATTTGTATTATTTTATTATTTATAACAAGCACACATCCTTTATCAAGAACGGTTATGTCATCTATGTTGTCTGCATATACTTTGTCAGCTTGGTTGCGGTCACATTTGATTAGCTAAAATCAAGGCGTCTTGTTCAGAAACAAGGATCATTTTGGTAACTTATTTGATATCTTCCGTTAATGTTTTATCTTTAGGATACTCTCAATCGTTAATTTTCACTGCATTAGAGGAGTTATCGATGACGTAACCTGAACCCAAATCCATCGTACAAGTCATCTTCAAATTCATCATCATCTACGTATACAGGTTGCGTTGAAACTTTTTTTATGCCAAATCTTCTTAGTTTTTACCAGAAAATCTTTGACTATTCGATCTGTCTTTCCATTGCATCAGCATGATGGCTTATTTTATCGAACAAATCGTCTGACAATATTCAAACGCCGGCATCTTTTCAACCGATCACTTAACCAAGATTCGAAAATCGGTACTGGAGTTTAAAACTTTTGCTCTTTGTATTTGTTGTTTTCTGGTTTTGATATTTTCGTTGGTATTAAAAGTTATATTTTTCCTCCAGTTTTGGAGAACCAGGAAAAAAATTTAGTTTTGATTTTTTTTTAGTTTCGATTAAAACAAAGTCAGGAAGAGCTCATGAGATTAAACTAGATTTAAAGAATCCAATAGGGTTCAACATCCAAGTCTCATGTTATTATTTCTGGAGTTCATGATTTAAGATGTGTACTTAAGTACAGAAGTTTGGTGTACATGCATAAAAAAACATTTGTCAAATACTTTTGTACCACAGTTCATAACTTGGAACTTACATCGATTTCCTTGGTAAAGCGTCGCGTCTGTCACAAAAATTGTTAACACAAGGTACGTTGCTCCTCGGTTGTTGTGTTTACTGAAAATAAATACTAGAAAACATCATGCACTTTAGGATAACTTGAAGTTTCTGTCTTTCATATGAGTGCAGATGTTGCTTCGTCATAAGGCTTTGTTTTGTTCTCCATTACTGGATTTGACACGCTGAATTGGCCATTAGCAGCGCGACTGATATGCTATAGCAAGCAATAAGTACTCAACCTTAGCACCTGACTTTGCGTTGTTGAAATTGCAATTCGGTTGTTTTTGTACTATCTGTTTCTAAGTGATGTTTTCATTCGTGTTTCTGGATCTGTTTTTGGGTTTTCAAACTTTGACATTCGGATGCTCCATCGGTATCTCTGCTTTTTAATGATAACAGGTAAAACAAAAAAAAAATAATTAGTAAGTATCAAGATCATTTATAATGTAAATTTATGCACAATACACACATCTTAAACCTGTCATATCTTAAAGCGTAGTAATCTTATTTCTACCAGCCATTCATTTCTAGAGGCCATATTGGAAGGGTGTTCATCGCACCTACAGCACACTCTCCGAATTTCATTTCATCGTCCCGTGTATAAACGCAATGATTGTTGAAGTCGGAGACCATTTAACATTGGTCAAAACACAATCCATAGCTTCTAAAATTAAGTGACGGGTTCAAACCTTTTTTTACCACAAAATTGAATTTTCCGGTCTGTAAAGCTTGACTTGTATGTTATTTTGTTTGCAATAGTGTTATATTTGGGTGGCCAATTTATGAAACAGGTGAAATTTAGGTCATTTTTCTCTGATAGAAAAAAACGGCTGTATATTGTTACAATGTACAAATAAAGGGCAAAAATGTGACCACTTATTCATAGACACAATACAATTCGCAAACTGATATACCCTGACACTTTTTTAGTATCTATTGCCTTAAGAATAATGATCAATGTTTGCTTATTTTGAGAAACACATTAACAATAAGGAAGTAAGGAATTTCCATCAATTACACCAAATATTACGGTTTTTTCCACTTGGAAGCAGTTTCTTTATTGTTTTATTCTCCTTAGTTAACATTAGCACACCCGTTTTCTAGAACGTCTATATTACTAATGTTGTCTGCATAAATTTTGTCATTTTCCCCATTTAGCGGTGAGCTAAAATCCATGCATCTCTTTCAAAAACCGGGAGTATCTTGGTGACTAATTTGATATTTTCAGCTAATGTAATAGGTAAAGGAAACTCGAGATCGTCAATTTCTACTGCATCAGACGAGTTTTCGACGACGTCATCTGTACCCCAATCTTCGGCATCGTACCAATCATCTTCCAATTCATCAACATCGAAAAACAAATGACAACAAAGTTCCAGACAATAAATTTTGCTACGCCTGACGCGCGTTTCGTCTATTCAAGACTCATCAGAGGCGCTCTACCAAAAATATAGAAAATGCAAAACACTATATGAATATGAAGAGCATAGAACAATAAAACCAAAAATACCAAACTGGGGAACCAAATTATTACTAAGATAATCAACCTATGTCTGGGGTAGGAAGAACCTTAGGGTTTAGACAATTTTGAAATTTGGACGGATAATTTAAAGCTTTGATGTTTTCTCCAACTCAAAAGTGTTGGTGCCGGAGCGGGCTAACCTCGGGGAATTAAAACTCCACCAGCAGTGCTAACCTTCACGTGTGTTCGAAATACAAATGACAACAAAGTTCCAGACAATAAATTTTGCTACGCCTGACGCGCGTTTCGTCTATTCAAGACTCATCAGAGGCTCTCTACCAAAAATATAGAAAATGCCAAACACTATATGAATATGAAGAGCATAGAACAATAAAACCAAAAATACCAAACTAGGGAACCAAATTATTACTAAGATAATCAACCTATGTCTGGGGTAGGAAGAACTTTAGGGTTTAGACAATTTTGAAATTTAGACTGATAATTTAAAGCTTAGATGTTTTCTCCAACTCAAAAGTGTTGGTGCCGGAGCGGGCTAACCTCGGGGAATAAAAACTCCACCAGCAGTGCTAACCTTCACGTGTGTTCGAAATACAAATGACAACAAAGTTCCAGACAATAAATTTTGCTACGAAAGTTTGCGTTGAAACATTGGTTTTTAATGCGAATTCTTCTTCATTTTTTTTTGAAAACATTGAAAGTTCCAACTTGGAAAGATAAAGTGGGTTGAAATGTTGGTTCAATTCTAGATATTATTTTGCTATAGTCTTCAAAACATTTTTTTCAAATAACTTGACAAGATCACTATTTCTGGAAGCTTTCCTATAAATCCATTTTCGTTTTCTTGAAGTTTGCACATATTTTCAAGTAGATTAGAAAATACAGATTTTGTCCGATTTGCTGAATCTATAGAATTTTTAACCGAGTCTATGACAAAGGCCAATAACCGCTCTTTTGACTTTTCAATTTGTTCTTTCATTTCGTCAGCATGCTGACAGATTTGATCAGAAAGAACCGTTTGACTATTTCAAACGTCATCACCTTTTCATCAATTCGTTCAACCATATCTTGAACATCGGTAACCTTGGACGATAAAAATTCCCATGCTTTACATCAGCGACAAAAAATATAATCAACATGGCATTCATCTACACAAGTGAAACACACAAACTCGTGACAGTGTATGCAAAAAGTCTGTAAAATACAGAAAGATGGACCCTACAAGGAATTTTTAAACTTCCACCAGACAAACAAACAAACAACAAACAAACAAATAATTTTATTGCTAATCACAGCGCCCAGAAAGAGCAGAATAATCAAAGAAAATTACAATATACAGTACATTATGCTAGATTATAATGATTGGTTGAATATATTAACCCGAACCCCCCCCCCATTTAAAGACATATATTCCGCACTGTTGATACATTGAACTGATAAAATTTTGATAGTTTGATAGTATCTTAAAGACATAGAACCTATCAATTTCGCAATTTTTTACATTGAATAAAAAGTACATATATCAAAAATATACTATCTAAAACTTACCTTTACCAACATAAAAACTCAATGTTATGCAGTTTTCTATATAATTATCTTATTTTAATTATTCGCGTTGATTAAGTATCGTCCAGCATAAATATTTACTTTTGGTAAACTGGGTACTGTTAAACTGAGACACGAAATGTAACAAAACGAGGCGAGGAGAAAACGAAATCGGTAAATTAAGAAAAACGACTGGTGTCGGCTAAAATCGATTCAGTTTCCTTTTTTTACCAGTTTCGCTCGATTTCGTTTCCTTTCTTTACAGATTTCGGTTGCTTATTTTACTGTTTACGTTTACTTCTTTACGGATATCGTTTTTGTTCCGCTCCGTTTCGTTTGGTTTCTTTTCGTTTCTCAGTTTACTGGCACTTGCAAGTGTTTCATTCTATAATATAGTTTGTCCTCTTTTTTGACACTGCGTTTTTTTCTTCAGTTTTTCGTCGAAAAGAATACTTTTGGTAGGTTTTTTGAAAATTTAACAATTTCTTTAAAGGTTTTACAGTGTATTCTTCAAATAGTGTGAATTTCATCATTTTTTAAAAATTGCCAAAATGATAGGTTCTATGTCTTTAATCACGTTATAAATATAGGTCGACTGATAATCAATCATTTTAAAATAGAAATCATCTACTACACCTAATGAAAAAATACCTGAAATTTATAAAGCCCAGTATTTTGGAACTCTTATTGTCTTTCACGGTGCCTTTAATCTTAACATAGATAAAAAGTTCTTTAGTACACATTTGATATACATATTAAAAAAGGCAAGTTATTTGACCAGTTAAGCTTTATAAAATGTTCCGCCATTAAAAGACTCATTAGGAACACCTTAACCACTTGTGTCTATGTAAATTAGCAAAGGAAGAAAAGCAGTTAACAAGAAGATTCAAACGTATAATAAGAAACCCTTATATAGGATCTCCACACCAATTCATCCTATGGAAGATTTAAAGAGCTCATTTAACTGAACATTAAATCAAGGGAGAGCTTTTCGTTTTCTCCATTTATGAAAAAGCAACAACAACATAAAAATACATTTGAAGCTATTTAACTATATATTATGTATAGATGAAGCAATATGTACCAAAGGCAAAAGATCCGAAATGGAAACGACTAAAGGATCCCACGAGCTTGATTCGTTCACCTTGTCTTTGAAATATTCCTATAAATAAATCCTTAAATGTAATTTAAGAATTTCAAAGCAATAATTTAAAAAAAAACAACAAATCATTATACAAATGAAAAAAAAAGAACTTTTAAGGGACATAGGTCCGAATAGTGGTCATCCGACAACTTCAACACAATGGATCCAATAAAGAGTTTCATAAAACGTAAGCTGAACCTTTATTCAAGCCAAAACCTTTCTTTTTATCTGCAAACGATCTAAAGACTAATTAGTAATTATTTGGTTCCCCAGTTTAATATTTTTGGTTTTACTGTTCTATGCTCTTCATAATCAGAAAGTGTTTGGCATTTTAAATATTTTTGGTAGAGATCCTCTGATGAGTCTTGAATAGACGAAACGCGCTTCAGGCGTAGCAAAATTTATTGTCTGGAACTTTGTTTGTCATTTGTATTTTAAAGGGTTGTAACCCATGAAAGAGGTCACCTGACTACTTTTACCCAATTTAGACCTCTGTAGATCCTCTGAATCTGGGAATTTTTCATTCTATAAGCTAAAATATTTCCTCCATTGCTGATAGAAAAAAGCTGTTTCTTAATTAAACCTACAGCTCATTTTGGTAGAGCGCCTCTGGTGAGTCTTGGATAGACAAAACGCGCTTCAGGCGTAGCAACATTTATTGTCTGGAACTTTGTTGTCATTTGTATTTTAAAGGGTCGTAACCCATGAAAGAGGTCACCTGACTACTTTAACCCAATTTAGACCTCTGTAGATCCTCTGAATCTGGAAATTTTTCATTCTATAAGCTAAAATGTTTCCTCCATTGCTGATAGAAAAAAGCTGTTTCTTGATTAAACCTACAGCTCATTGAGGTCTGCAAAAGTCTCCATTAGGTCGAAGATATTAGATAACTCCTTTCAGGACTAATGACCCTTGAAAGCTCAAAAATAGTGTTTTTTCATGTTTTTGTCATATTGAATAAAATCTATTGCTGTTAGAGAAAAGCTGTTGATTGCTTAAACCGTTTCAATTCGATGTCAGTTGTTGACCCCTTATAGGGATAATGGCCATTTAAAAGTCAAAAATTAACATTGTTTTCATATATTTGCTCTCTAGAATGAAAACTATAGCAGATTGTTTTAATCTTCTGCCCGTTGAGCTATAAAAAGACTCTGTTGGTCAAAGATGTAAGATGACCCCTTATAGGGATTATGGTCATGTGAAGGTCAAACATAGTGTTTTTTTTCATGATTTTGCCATATACAGTATAATGAAAACTATTACAGATAGAGAAAAGCTGTTGCTTGCTTAATCCCTCAGCTCATTGAGCTCTAGAGAAGTCTTAATTGTATGAAAGTTGTCAGATGACTCTTTGTAGGGGTAGTAGCTCATAGAGGACACCCTCAAAGCTGATGCGTCAGGTATACGATTCAGGCTCCTCGAAGCCAATGTTGATTATCTTCGTAAAGTTTTGTACTTAGGTGACCACCGGGTCAAATTTGAGATGCAAATCCAAGATATCTAAAACATCCTAGCGTTATTCATTGTATGCGGCTAAATTTCTATATTGCGCCCCATCATATGTTGCAACGTAATTGATATAATACCGTAAATGCGAACCTTACTAGGTGTTTTGAAAAAAGTAACAAAACAAGTAAAGAATTTTACCCCTTCAAATGTCCCTTTCGTTTTGACAAACTTGTATACTATGTAGATATGAATAATGGAGAGTGAAAACAATGCCATGAATCCTCCTATAACATGAGCCCAATTTGGGAATGGATAATGGAGCTAATTCATTGGCTCACATTTAACAAGTACAAATATAAGAATTTCCCGAAACAAAAATGAACCATCGTGCAGAATAAAAATATTTTTTTTTACAAAATTGAAAACGAATAACTGGTTAAACATACAACAGTGCAAAATGCTGATGTTGGAATTTTGTTCAAATAAATTGCCAAATTTGTAATCTTTTTCGGTAAAGATAACTAATTTTAGTTTTGTGTTTCCAATGGCAACTACTTTGTCACAACTTTGATACTTTCTGATGGAATAGAAATATCGACTGCTTAAAAAAAAAACCCACAGACGGCAGACTTTTATCATTGAAGAAGGAAAGAAGAACCAATCAATGGGCATTCAAATATCAGAAAACAGAAAAAGACACAATATAAAATAACAAGAGGCTCCCAGCAGCTGAATCGTTCACCTCGTCCTTAAGCAATAAGGATCTCTTGTATGAGCTTTTACCAATACGAGTGGAAATCTGACATCATTGACCCAATGGGAACTTTTCCATTTGTTTCATCTTAAGGATCATAAATCATAACAAAAGATTACCTACTATGTACTGGATATCTAAATTGCACAAAAATCTTGTTTTATCTCTGCTTCAAGTAAGTTATCATTAACCCATAATTTTAAAGTTCTATCCTTAAACATATTAAAGTGTAAAAAATCCATAAAAATAACAATATATTGAAATATTTTCATGCACTCACTAACATTTCTATAAATCTATATAAATCAAAAATATGTCATTTGGTATTTAGACTACATAAAGGTATAGTTTACACGTTTTGGCATTCTATATTACATATTGTTATTGGATAATTGTTAAAACATGACGAAGACACATCGCACATTACTATAAACCAACAAATTTTCGCCAGCGAATTATTTTTGCGTATTTCGCGAAGAACAGATATTTGCAAAATAAATCATCAACAATAAAGTCATTTTCATTGTGAAAGAACTGTTTTTTACGACCAATCGCGAAAATAAATAACAGCGAATTTGGTGTCTGACACTAAAACGCGAAATAAAATAGCCACGAAATTATTTGGTTTACAGTAATAATAGATTGTTTGGTACAGATCAGTTGGTAAGATACTTTATGATTCTGCACTGCTTCTACCTTGTCTAGTAGTACTGGTATCATCTGTTTAACTAATTAACTAAGCAAACATGAAATCGCTAAGTCAATTACTTTAAAAAAAATTAACAGTTGGAATACATGGACGACCAGTCCCTTGTTAAACGCACCGTAAACGTAAAATCTTATTACCATTAGCCACCCATAGGATCCCATCTAAGCCGTCCATACAACAAATTTTCCGAATTTTAGTTTATTGTCCAATATATAAACACAATGGTTGCGATAGTCAGAGACCATCAAACACTGGTCAAAACACAAGCCATAACTTTGAAAGTTTTCGACGGATTAAGCCCTATTGCACCACAAAATTAAATATCAAGATTTCCAGACTCTGTTTTAATTGCAAATTTCTTAAGGATCGTATTTTGAAACTCACTGTCTGTCCAATTTTTTTTTTATAGATATCCTTGTCGTTCTTTATTATAAAATTTCTCCATAACTATGCCACCAGTATTCATTACTAGGATACAATTTTCACAATGTTTCCAGCTACTAGTTACAATTTTATGACTAGCTTTTATAGAACAGGGGCAGATCCAGAGGTCCGTGTAAAGGGGGGCGTAATTGATAAAAATGTCAGATTTTGATGAAAATTTGAAGTTGCTTGGTCAATTTTATACTGAAAAAATTAAAATTTCTCAATCAAAGGGGGCATACATCCCAATCGCCCAATCTGAGTCTGCCACTGTAGAAGAAAGGTAAATAAACAAAATTTGTTTATCAGGAGGCAAACACAAACAGTAGGGTAAATAGCAAAAGATCATATTCAATTATAGCAATTATAACGGCTTTTTTTATTCGGAAGTATATTCTTCTTTAATAACAAATCACACTCGTTTTCATAACTGCTATGTCATCGATGTCGTCGGCATAAACCTTGTTAGCAAGGTTGTTATTACATATTTTCCTCAGTTGCCGGTCAGCTAAAATGAATGCGTCTTGTTCGGAAAGCGGAAGTATCTTAAACATGTTAAAACTAATTCGATTTCCGCCGCTAGTGATATAGATGATGGTTAACCTAAATCGTCACTTTCCTCTGAATCAGACGAGTTTTCGACGACGTAATATGCACCCCAATCCTCGGCATCGTACCAATCATCTTCGAATTCGTCTGCAAGAGTTTGCGTTGAAACATTAGTTTTTGAAACGAAAATCGTTTTCGATTTTACTTAAAGAATCAAAATATCCGACTTGGCAGAAATGTCAACATGAAACTAAAAATGTCAACTTGAAAGTCAGAAATGTCAACTTGGAACTAAGAAATTAATTTCAATTCTGAAGTAAGAAATGTCAACTTGGAAGTGAGAAATGTCAACTAAGAACAATGATATGTGTAGTTCCAAACGAGAAATGTAAAAGAACTAATGACACTACCTGTCTTTCGTACATATGACAGGTAGTCTTTTAAATCATGTTATTAAATGGATACATGCGAAAACATTTTTCTCGTTTAAATCATCACGCTAAAAATGTTGGCACCGTATACATCTGCTGTCAATTATTCGAAGGATTTGATGTAACATAGAGGAACTGCCAGTATAACTTGCCAGACCACCTTACTTGTCCATCTTTTTGTGTGAAAACCAATGTTGCTAACTTATCGTTTGTTGTTTCTATTTTAGGGTATCCATCATAATTTGTTTTTGTCAGTTTTGGACTTTGTTATCTTTTCGGACAATCGTTTAAAATGCATCTAAGACTAATTTTGACAAATTGACTCATAAGAGATACTTTTGACAAAGGCTGAGAAGGTTAAATATGACTAAGAATATTATACAGAACATAATTGGAATGAATCCAAATGTTTCGACAAGGAAAAAGAATATTTTAGACTTAAATAACTAACTAGAGGCTCCCAGGAACCTGAATCGCTCACCTGACTTCAATGACTGAAGGAATGAAAATAATTTGGGTAACTCAGGTGGAAAAATCCAATAAAGGATCAACATACAATTTCCACCCTATAATGAAGGCTTTTGCAGAGCACATATAGCCAAACATACAAGCAATCAAAAGCTTTTCTTAAAGGGTAAGTTCACGATTTTTGACATTTGGTCTTAAATTGTTCAGAACAATGTTTTATAACAGTGTGCAAATTTTTTCTCTCATATCTTAACTTATAACAAAGATATTGGAGATTATTTATTTGAAATAGTCCCCTACTCTACATTAGGGGACTACTTCAGTTAATCAGAATTTCTACTGAGTAGCAAAAAATCATATTAGTTTAAACGTTTAAGTGATCGTGTGGTACATCCAATAACCAACAAAATAATTAAAATTATCAAAAGTCAACAAGATCATTTAATATTTTCAAATTACTTTCTATATAAAATCTTTTTTAAAAACGTTTTATTAATCTATTATCTTTTTCTTTTAAATTGAACTTTATTATCAATTCATTAAAATTAAAATTCTATAATTCAAAAAAATATTATTTTTATTTACTATTAAGAAAGAAGTTGTGTATTTAAATGTTAGCCATCATTTTCATTGAAAATAATTGTGATATAATTATGTAAATTTCAGGTCATTCTTTTTTTAATCCCCCACTGGGTTTACTAAAAGTGTTAATTAATCTGAATTTATTGTCATTGTCTCTCAGCAGGTACCTGTGTAATGGTTAGGTAAACATAAATGTAATTAGTCACAGCTGACTTGGGGTGAAATAATTACCAATACCTGCAGATGTCAAAACCTAATATACAAACATTCAGAAACAAAGTTTAATGTTCTAGATCATTTTATTTTCATTCTAGCATTAAAAAGCAATATTGTGATTAAAACAATATTGTGATTTATATGCAAGATTATCACAACACAACATGATTTAGATAATTAAAAATGACTTATTTAAATTGATTTTTATACCAAAAAATCATTATTTCTAATTAAAGAATAACTCAATTTTGTTAATTTTAATAAGGATTTTCTATCATTTATTTAATATGCCATAACATAGAAGCGCATAAAAATATTATATATTAGCAATTCAATAATTAGGTAAATGGTGGGTCACTGTCAAAAGGAGACTTTGTGGTATTCAGATGTTTTGTGTAATTTAAAAATGACAGAATCCAAAAGATAAAAAATAAAATTCCATTTTTGTCAGCTTATTAAATTGAATATAAAAGATTAAATGATATAGCATAATTAGATAATGCATTAGAAATCATATGACAAATTTTCATTTTTTTGTGAACTTTTCCTTTAATCTTTTATAGGTTTGATCTGCAGAGCAATAACTCAAAACTTGATACTTAATGGTCATAACTTTTATAGGGGGGTCATCTGACAGCTTCAGCGAAATGGATACTTTTGAAGAACTAACATCTTCGATAGCCAAGGGTTACCATCTTCACCCTTGGCAGATATAGAAGGATTTTTGTGGTCATACATTCTCTCATCTGATTGGATGCAGTGAAAGTTGGCTGCATCCAATCACATTGCTCCATTTCCATTTTTAAACAATCTGTTAACAAACATGTGGGTTTACAAAGGTGATAAATAATTATTATTTTTGCAAAAAATATTAGCTTTTTTTATCAAATCTTACCAAAATTACCTTTACTTTATCTTTAGATAAATGTTTGTTGTTAATGGAATGAAATATCTCCTATTTTTGCAACTATCTGGATGCAAATAATTTTTTTTAACTTGGAATAGATATTGCTTCAAGGGAGATAATTAAAATGTTGAGATTACAAAAACATTCTAGATCTGCCAAGGGTGAAGATGAGAGATAGTGGATCGTAATCCTTGGCTAGCGAAGATGAAGAACTAATTGAACTGAAGATTTAAGCAAGCAACATTTTTTCTCTATCTGTAACAGTTTTCATTCTATAAGTCAAACACACACACACACACACACACACACACACACACACACACCCACACACACACACAAAACACCACTATTTTTCACCTTAAAGGACCATAACCCCTATAAGGGCAGTAGCGTAGCTTGGGTTTAATATCTACCGAGGCAGGGTTCCAGGGGGCTGCCGCTGAAGCCCCCTGGTGGGGGGTCTGGGGGGCGAAGCCCCCCTGCCGGAAAAAAATATGTGATTTTACGTATGAAACCAACAGGTTTTATGTTGTCAATAAGTCATTTTCATAAGAGACTGACAAACAGCTTATAATTAAAAGAAATATTTGAATCAGAATATTTCCCTCTTTTACCATTTATTTAACTGATTTTTGTTGAAGTGTAAAATTTAGGTATAAATGTGGCATGCCTTGACTTAAAATCATATATAACTTTCGTTAATCGATGAACAGTATTTTTATAATCATGAAAGTTATCCGACACAGGGCCAAAACAAACTAGTTTAAATTTCATTCGTATGTGTCTGTCCTAAGCAAGTAATCTTTGTCACAAAAAGTTATGCTTGTCTTTGACTCCATCTTTGATCATCTTTAGTGTTATAGTTTTGCTCTGTCCAGAAAGGAGGTATATTTCGTATTTTTGGTCTGGGACCACTGATTGTAAAAGGCCAAGCAGGGTTCACTAATCACATTTAAGGCGGCTGGCAGTCTTTATTGTTATCACTGATTTTTTTAGCGCACACCTATTCTTTTATATCTATGTATTAACTGTTGAATATGAATATATATTATCATCATATCATATCATATCTTTTTTGCAAAATTACACCAATTAGAGGCAATATATGATTGATTCTGGAGTTTTCTTTAAAAAGTATTACTATTGTACGAACAGCTTTGCATGGACCACTACCTACAAAAATTACTTTGGGGGAGTCGGGCGGACGGAAAATTAATAACTTTATGCGCATTCGATGGAACAAGTGCTAAAGATAGCTCGGTTTCAGGTTCTGACATGAAGTATTTCTTTCCCGGATTTCTTTCATCGCTGGACTTTAAGATGTAATGTGTAGATATTAGAATTAATATTAGTACTATTATAACAACAGGAATTAGTCGTTATGTCAAAACACTGAGCTTAGCAATACAACTGTCAAAAAAATACTTTATCGAGAGACTGTACCCGCACATGCTCTGTGTGGACTCTTCAACTTGCGTGGTTCTTATGGCTACTCTGCCTCCAAAAACGCTAAAGGCTTTCCAGGTTCTTTGATCCTTTATTTTAATTTATACAAAGCTGTGCGGGATGCGGGCTTTCACTTTATACACAGGCGCGGATCCAGGATTTTGTGTTAGGGGGGGCGTAAACAAATCGGCAGGGGGTCTGGGGGCCGCTCAAGGCCCCCAGAAGCTCTGGGGTAAATGGTGCAAAATCCTGAATTCTGGCGTTTTCCTGACACTTATTTTGTGAAAACAAAACTCAATATTATGAGCAACAAATGTAAGCAAATCTAGTTTTTTTTTCAAATTTTATAATGTGAAATCAGTTTACATGAACAAAGTACGCTTTCATACCAAAATGCACCTAAATATTTACATAGGCTAGCTTATGGCTTCTTAATTAAGGGGGTATCACAGCCCCTGCCCTTGGAATACCGAATACCGTTTAAAAAAGGACAGGATACCGTTAAAAAGACTGGAATACCAAATACTCTATGTGTACCAAAAGCCTAAAAATTCGGAACATCGCGTACTGCGTACCACACCTTGACGTACCGAATACCCTTTAAAAAGCAAGGAATACCGTGTACCAAAGGGGCTGTGACACCCTCAATTAACCAACTATCAACAAGTGTCTTTTCTTTTTTGTGTTCATTGTTTAATTATATAACATTCATCACTTACTATATCTATTGTTATATTTTTTTTCTTTGTTTTTGTTTTTGTTTTTGTTTTTGTTTTTTGTTTCTCGCGTTTTGTGTTTGTTTTTCCCCCTTGTTATTTGTTTTCGTGCAAAACATTGACTTAATTCGTCATAGCTTTGGACCCCTTTCTTCTTCCGAGGGCACCCATGTAAAAAAAAATTCAGGATTCGCCACTGTCTGAAGTCAGCCGAACTGACCGTATGGTGCCGACTCGTCACTGAAATACATATTCTTTTAATACCAATATTCAGAAAAATCTATTAAACCGATCCTTCTAAAAGGTGGGGAAAGAGTTGACTTATTTTGAATTTCGTGCAACGTTTTCGTTTTGGTTTTACATGTTTTGTGATTTTAATTTATTATTTCTCGTGTAACTTAAATTATTGTGTATGGCGATTTTTATTTATCGCGTTTCCTTTTTGCGTTTTTCAAAGATGAGATCACCCCTTTACCACCCTTTGTTAAAGCGGGAACCCCTTTCCTGAATCGAGTGGTCAAAACACACCAAAGTTGAACGAGTTTAAAATACTCACTAAGCGTATTTCATAGAAAAGATTAGATTTTTAAAACGATATATAATATTCCATAATATAATATTTATTAAAAATTTAAATATTATGCTAGAAGTAGAGATTCCGATTCTTGGCCTGTATTTCAAACAGATCCCAACACGTGTTGATAAATGGCCCTATGACATGATAAAGAGGACTTAATCTGATGCTCTGTGGTAAAGCCTAATATGAAGTAAGCATTGCCTACCTCGAGCACAGCAAAAATATAAGATGTTAAGGAACAGCTTAATTGTATTTCTACATACCTTTTGAGTTGAAGAAGGCTCCCCCTATACCATGAAACATCAAAGATGGATCCTCTTTTTGGCCCTAATATGACGGAGTTCTACGCCTCAATTGAGGAATAAAATCGTTTCGAATTCAGAATATAAGATCTACCCGAAAAGACGTGGACACTTTTGATGCAAACGTTAACTTTTTTGATCGTAATCAGTTCATTTTCTAGAAAGTTCAGATTGGAACGAGGTTTTTGGGCCGAATGAGCGTAAAAAAAAAGAAAATGTATTCAACAATGAATAAAATTTGTTTTACTTAAAAAGTGAAGTAACTCACCGTCATCAGAATACCGGTATTTTTCTCCTTGTTCTATATTTACATAGAACATTTTTGAAAGGCGAGTAGCAAAATTGGTAATTATTTTCAAATTCACATCGAACCCGTATATGCAAATGAATTGTGAAAAGCATATCCGGACAAAAAAAATAAGCAATTTTTTCGCGGGAACTTGCTGTAGAGATCTCCGCTACGAGCTGTGCTCGCTATAATAAGATTGTATGTATAATTTTATAATTTATACTTACAAGGGAGCCGAAAATGCTTCAAACAATGACTGTTGCTTTACTTTCTAGGCCGAATTTTACGATGAACAGACCGTCTTACTACATGTTTACAAAATAGATTGAATCATGGTCAGCAACCCGGACAACCCGGGTCAGCAACTCGGGATTTTGGTAACCGACAAATATTTTTTTTTCAATTTAAAAAATTGCTAGCAAGTGACCGACGCACCGGGCCGACGCAGGTCAAAATTATCATTAAAGACAATGTGGGAAACCAGCATCAATCATTGCATTACATTCATGTAACTAAGATTCCCCTGTATTTCTCTTTCTGACGCTCTCTGTCTCTCTGCGTGTTTTTTTTTTTTTTTTTTTTTTTTTTTTTTTTTTTTTTTTTTTTTTTTTTTTTTTAGGGGGGGCGTACGCCGGGTCCGCCCCCCCCCGTAAATCCGCGCCTGATACATGCATCCGAGTTCTCTACATGCCGGTTTTCCATAGAGATTGCAAAAGCTACGGAACGCAATTCATACGTATGTTGAGCAAAGACTAGTGGAATTAATGACAAACTTGACTCCAACTGTCACTGTTTAAATTTTACACCAACAACCAAGGAACATTCTGAGTAACGTTCCTTTGTTTAATTTTTAGAGTGAATCTTTTCCCCCATGTTTTTATTTTTTCACTTGTCAATTTTTCTACCGAGGCAAGTGCCTCGGTTGCCTCAGTTCAAGCTACGCTACTGAAGGGATCATCTGACAATTTTGACTCTGAATTCATTTCTGTAGATCTCATTGAGCTTCACAATTTTCCAATGTTAACTTTTCCTCTTGCACTTACATTTTTCAAGATATAGTCCAAAAACTGTGAAAATGGTCAATTTTGACGATTAAGGGGAAATAACTCCTATAAGTAGTCGTCCCACAACTTAGACTCTATGGAGAGTTTTGTAGAGATTTTGATGCTGAAGATGATATGTTGCTTCGGATTTTCCCTATCTCTCATACTTTTTGAGTTATAAGCTAAATTCTATGGTCTGACCCCCTGTTCTATTTTTAGCAATGGCAGCCATGTTGTTTGGTTCACGTGCAAAAATTTCACAAACTTGGTAGAGGACATCCTAACGATCAAGTGTACAAAGTTTCAAAGCAATCCCTTCAGTGGTTTTAGAGAAGAAGATTTTTGAAGAAAAGTTAACGGACGGACGGACGACGGACGACGAACGGACGCACGGACGACGAACGGACGACGGACGCTTAACGATGACAATAGCTCACATGAACCTTCGGGTCAGGTGAGCTAAAAATGGATGGACATCAAAACTATTTGATCAAATAAAATTTAATAATCTTAATAAAAGAATTTAAGTCTTATAAAATTTATTTTTTACTTAAACTTCATGGCTAAAAAATCCCATTGAAAAATCGTCATATCTTAAAGCGTAAAATCTTATTTCCATCAGCAACCCACAGGATACCATCTATACAGGCAATGACGGCAGGGTGTTCTAAACCATCTATAGCACCCACAACGCATTTTTCGTATTTTAAGTCATCATTTAGTGTGTAAACACAGTGATTGATAAAATCAGACACCATTAAACGTTTATCGTAGCAGATTCCGTACGACTTGAAATTTGGGGTAGGGTTTAAACCAATAGCACCTTCAAATTCATTGACAGATTTACGAAAATTGTTTTGTGGTTTTAGTTTTGAAATTCTCGATCTTTGTGTATAGGAGTAAATAACATACAGGAAGTCACCTTTGCTTATAACGTTGCTTGGGTGAATGCTAGTATTATGCCAATAATGAGACCATAAACTAGACTGGACTCCTTCCACGTTCGTTTCGAGAATACTGTTACGGTAACCATGCACATAGCTTTCATTTGTTAATTGTATTGTTTGCAGCAAAATAAAGATTTTCGTTTTGTCGGAATTAGTACAAAAACAGTAGGGAAGTAACTCCTGCTGTTCCATTATGGCAAACGTAACAATCCTTTCATTTGGTAGCATTTTGCGTAATGTTTTGTCGTCTCGGGTTAAAAGTAAAACAACACCATTCTCTAAGACGGCTATGTCGTCAATGTTATCAACATAAATCTTGTCAGAAAGTTTGTTGTTCCATATCTTCCCCAGTTTTCGATGAGCTACAATCCATGCGTCTTGTTCAGAAAGCGGAATTATTTTGGTTACTAATTTGATATCTTCCGCTAACGTTATAGATCTACACTCAAAATCGCCATTTTCCATCGCATCAGATGAGTTTTCGATGACGTCATCTGCACCCCAATCCTCAGCATCGTACCAATCACCCTCCAATTCATCATCATCGAAAGTTTGCGTTGAAACATTGGTTTTTGATGGGGCATCGTCTTCGTTTTTGTCAAAAGAATCTAAAGTTCCGATTTGGCATAATAAAGAGGGATGAAATTTAGGTTCATTATTACACATTAATTTGTTACAGTCTTCAAAACATTGTTTAAAATTACTGGACAAGTTCACCATCTCTGAAAGCTTTTCCTGATTTCCATATTCGTTTTCTTGAAGTTTGCATATATTTTCAAGTAGATTGCTAAGCAATGTTTTTGTCTGATTAGCTGACTCTATGGAACATTTTATTGAGTCTTTGACAGTGTCTAATAACTGTTCTTTTGAAAAGTCGATTTGTACTTTCATTGCATCTGCATGCCGACAGATTTGATCGGAAATAACCGTTTGACAATTTTCAAACGCCACCATTTTTTCATCCAATCGTTTAACCATACCTTCAACATCTTTAACCTGCGAGGATAAAAAATCCAATGCTATACTTCCAGCACTTTCCAAACGACAAAACTTATGGTCAAAATGACGTTCATCTAAACAAGACAAACACACAAAGTCGTGACAGTCATTACAGAAAAATCTGTAAAACTCGGAGTCATGAATCCTACAAGGAATTTTTGTACTTCCACCAGAACTAGCTTCCGCCATGTTGATATATTAACCGATATACTTTTCAAAAATGAAAAAAATATTTAAAACATATTTATGCACGCGTAATATTATTGATTATCTGTTTATACAGGTAAAAAGACTACTAGTATATTTAAAATTCCAATATTACTCTATTTTATTTACAAGGTTGGGCGGAGCTTAATTTTCTCGGTCTTTTAAGTAGGATTTAAATGAAGAATACCGAAATAATTGACCCGTAATAAAATAGAGTAATACCCATATAAAAGGAGACCTACAGTTACTGTTATGGAACGCTATTTTTTTGTATATCATGTACGATCTTCTTTTAATGCTGTACCACACATTCAATGTTTGGGACGTGTCAACAAGTCAGTTTAGCTGAATAAAGTTTTTGTTTCAAAGACTCATTAGAATGCCTTGACTAAACCATGTAAACCCTATAGTGTCCAAGAAAATAACACTTTAAATCAACGAAAAGCTACACCATCTTGAGCCGTGTACGTTGAAGATCCAATGATAAAGACACGATGGAATCCCAAAACAGTTCTACCTAATGCTTTCTGTGGTGGACTTTTTGTACATATTTGACAAAAAATATATTTATAATGTTATCAAGACTTGTTATGACCCATTTATTAATGCAATCTGTTTTGGCTTTTTATATCCCCATTTTCTCTAAAAAGTAGACTAGATCTAGTCTAATAAAACCAATCATAGCTTTCAGAGAATTGATTTACGGATTGTGAGATCATGATTTCGAGGTTTGAGTGTACTTATCCTTATTTATAGATCATAGCAAGTCGCTGTTGACCCGTAGCACAATCAATCTAAAGCTGCTCATTTCGTTTTTAACCATGCTGTAAGCATATTTATGATTTAGATTGTGTTGTACCGTTAAATTCCACACCAATCTCGGATTAAAAACTCACTTGTTTTCTATGTCGTCCATCCACAACCTTAGTTATTTCGTTATAGACTCGTCCCGGCTCAGACTCAGACAGGATTTTTCGATATGACTGTCAACAGGTCAGGCTTTAAGTAAAGTACGTACTGGAACCACTTATCCTACTGGAGAACGTAGATTTAATTTCTTATAATACATGTAATATGCAGAGATTTTCTCCGTCCATGGCCATATTAGACAGACATATAGCGTAAATCTTATCATCTTTGTGGGTAATATAATAAAGGTTTTAATTTATTCGAATAAAGATGTGACCACTGATTATTATGACACCATAATTGACAATTTTCATAGCAAATATTTATTTCTAATACATGTTTTTGTTATTCCCCGATACATTTTGGGGGTCTTTTGCAAAGAGGTATATTAATACGGTTAGATTATCATATGAAATCCATAAGTAGTAAGGAAGAAATGAGTTATTTTCAATTAAATCAAACGTAATGTCTTTTTTTGCCTGAAAGCACTATTGTATTACTTTATTGCATATTTCCACTGTTGCAACAACGTAATAATTGAGATGTGTGTAAATGAAACGAATATTGATTTAAATTTAATAGTGTACTGATAATATAAAGAACGACAATGTAGTTTGGCTGAAAATTTGTCATGGCATTTATTCAACATATACATCAACATAATCAACAAACTGGCCAACAGTAAAACATGTTGACAAATGGTCACTGAAGGGAAAACCAACAGTGAAAATAATTGTTCTTTGGCTGCTGGGCTTATCCATAACAGCTTAATCAAATAAATCACTGCCAACCACTTATGGAGCAAGTCCAACTCCAATGCCATGACGACTTGATCGAGCTGTGCGTAATCCAATTTTATTAAGTTCGAAAAACATTTATATTACAATTCGAGAAACAATGTTCAAGCGATGTTTAAACGGTATGATGAGCAATTCAAGGTTAAGTGTTCAAGCGACTTTATCCAAATTCTGTAAAACGAGTAGTATAATAGATTTCGTGTTCGTATGTTCTATCTAAGTTCATCGTAGTCCATAAAACGGAATGTTACAATTAGTGGCCCAATTTTCAGCGAATTTCATCGAATTCCAAAAAAACGAAAAGTTACTTTATGATCCAATGTTTTAGCAGTATTCATTGAAGTCCTTAAAACTGGTACATAACAGTACATGGCCCATCTTTCAGCAATATTTATCCAACACAGTAACTGCAATCTATAATTCATTAAGCCATGGACACAATCTGAAAAATATTTAGGAGAGCAAGAATATGCAAAACTAAGGGAGGGTGGGTGGGTGTTTGATTTGAAAAACTGCACGAGAATGATTTGAGCGGGAGTTTCGACTTATATACGACTCAAGTCCACGAGGCGCTTTAACATATAATCTTTAAAATATTTTATGTTATATAAATTGTAAAGGGTATTGTGTTTAAATTTAGTAATATGTTTCAATGCAATAAATCAATTTAATTAACATGCAATTAAATTTTATTATTGCATATTTCCACTGTTGCAACAACGTAATAATCGAGATGTGTGTAAATGAAACGAATATTGATTTAAATTTAATAGTGTACTGATAATATAAAGAACGACAATGTAGTTTGGCTGAAAATTTGTCATGGCATTTATTCAACATATACATCAACATAATCAACAAACTGGCCAACAGTAAAACATGTTGACAAATGGTCACTGAAGTGAAAACCAACAGTGAAAATTATTGTTCTTTGGCTGCTGGGCTTATCCATAACAGCTTAATCAAATAAATCACTGCCAAAATTAGCATTTGTGTAAGCATGAAGCAAATGCTAATCCGCCATGACAAATAGTCAACAACAAAAATTCAACGTGAACAACATTTCAACAATTCAACAACATTTCAACAATTCAACCATATTTAAACAACATTTCAAAATTATTTAAATTCAACAGCATTGAACAAAATTAATTTCAACATAAAACAATATAAAATTTTCAATTCAACAGTGCTTTTCTTATTTATTTTATTTTTTTAAACATCTTCAGACATTAACTTTGTCAAAGTTCGCACATAAAATAAACCAGAAACTATGTAAGTGCAACATAATTTTAAGCACAAACAACAAATCAACATTGAAAAGAACAGGGGTTTACAAATCTTAATACTGCAGAGGATAAACAAATTTGGATGGCGTGAAAAGGAACTGTTCTAAAGCACTTTGCAAGGAGTTAAGAAAAATGTCATTGCCAATATAGGATAAATGAACTCCATCTCTATCGTATAAAGATTTGTGAACATCCTCAAAGTCAGTATGAACAATTGTATAACCCGCTGTTTTATTCTGATAAGATTTAACTCCCCTATTTATCCTTTTTCTAGTAACATTCATTTTTGTAGTGTATTTTGAATATCTCCAGTTCAATCTTGGTAAAATGCTGGAATATATCAAAGGTTTACAATATATCATTTTACTGACAACATACAACGTAAATTTAATATCAAATAAAAGTTTTGCACAGTTGACACGACCAATGTCATTTCCTCCACAGTGGACCACTACGGCATCAGGTAACCCATAAAAGAAAATCATTGTCCTAACCATAGGAACAACATCATATATTGACATTCCGGATTGACCTGCCCATTGCAACTTGTATCCCAACTTATGTAAATTTAAATCAGTACCAATTGGTCTTTTTTGACTGTGTGACGAAGCTTTAACAATAATGGATGATCCCAGTATCCAAATAACCTTTTGAGTGCCTGAAACAATTATTTGATTTAGTTTACCAAACGTCCAATCCTGATATAAGATTTAAAAGAATTAGAAGACCATCTACCCATTAATTTTATGTCTTCTTCATGTTTACCTTCCAAATAAGCTGAAGTTGCGGCACCGATTCTAAATGAATGTGTATTATATTCATTTGGATTGAAGCCTAGAAATTTTAATGACGATCTTAAAACTGATAAAAACTGAAATCTAGTGACATTTTTATAATTTAAATGACAATATATCTGACCCTCTATTTTAGGACGTAACCTTAAATACTCCTTCAAATGCCGATAAGGACAAATGGTATCATCATTAATTTTTGCTAATATAATGGTAGTTAACACACCTTTTTGGTCTGTTTTTGATGATGGAATTTTAACAGACACTTCTGATTTATTTTCATCAAACCTAATATCAGAAAATTTGACTATATGTTGCTCAGTGCCCTTTCCAACATATGCTATTTCACCTATTCTTAAAAATCCAAAAAATGCCAAACAAAATGCAGAAGTAAACAATTTTGTCTCATAAACTGAAGTACAAACATTTATAAGGACCATCACAATCTGTTTCAATAAATCTATTGTAATTGGTTTTCTAGAATCATCCTTTTTGCCTAAACGTTGCATACCATTCAACATCTTATCCAAAATGAAAGAATTGGAATAATCATTCCAATTATTCAGTTTTAACTTGAAATTAATTCCAGAAAGATAAGTTCTTGCAGTAGTAGCCGAATATCCTAATTTTGAAAGATAGGCAATAAAATTAACTAGTTGTTCAAATGGTGGAGGCCAAATCTGATTTACTTTATACTGAAATCTAAATTTTTCAAATAAAGTTATTGCATTTTCATAAACATTATTTGTGTTTCGTGAAACAGAACTCTGTAACAATTTATTCACTTCATCCTTAAGAGGTTCCAAAATTCCAGTGGGACTGGGGTTGGATGCTCGTCGGCATTTGGCGCTAATCGTCGAAACTTCTGAAAATTAGCACGAGATAAAGCATCAGCTATAGCATTATCTTTAGAAAAGATATGCACAGCTTTAAACTGAAAATGTCCAATTAATGAACAATAAACAATTAATCTTAAGATTGACATCACTCTTTTAGATTTGCTGGATTTCTTATTTAAGATATTTACAACTGCCAGGTTATCTATATGAAACAATATGTTTTTTAAATAGAATTTGCCAAACCACAAAAATATTGCTAACGAAATTGGAATAATTTCAAGATAAGTCATATCTCTCATTATATCTGTGTCTTGCCACTCTGCAGGCCATTCAAGAAATGTCCAGTGACCATTAAAATAAGCAGAGCATCCCTTCCCTACATTAGCACTATCAGTATAAAGTTCAATATCAAAATTTGAAACCCATGCAATATCATGGATATATGACACTCCATTAAAATTTTCTAAAAACAATTTCCACATCCATAAATCATTTTTCATAGCTGATGTTATCCTAATATAATGGAATGGCTTTGAAACCCTTGACATTGCCCCATAAAGGCGACAACAAAAAGCCCTCCCAGCAGGTAAAGCTTTTGTGCAAAAGGCAAAAGATCCACAAACTGATTGCAATTCTTTAAGAGTAACCTTTTTCATATTTAGTAATCTTTTTATCTTATCTAAAAGTTCTTTAACTTTATCATGAGGGATTTTAATTAACATGTTAATGGTATCAATTGTAAGGCCTAAATATTCAATAATGGTTGTGGGACCTTCAGTTTTTTCACTAGCAAGAGGAACTCCAAGATTTTTGCACATAAATTCATATTCCTGCATAAGCTTTTCACACTGATCATCATGGGATTCTCCCCCAAATAAAAAATCGTCTAAATAATGATCAATATTTTCGGAACCAGTTTTAGTTTCTAGGACCCAATGCAAAAATGATGAAAATTTTTCAAAAGTTGAACACGATACTGAACAACCCATGGGCATGCATTTATCAATATAGTACTCGTCTTCAATCTTAAAACCTAATAAATCGAAATCTCCTGGGTAAACCGGAGGGAGTCTGAATGCAGACTTAATATCCATTTTTGCCAATTTTGCGCCCTTCCCCAATTTCTGAACCATTTTGATAGCGTTGTCAAAAGAGGAATATTTAACAGAAGTATATTTTTCATCAATATAGTCATTAACACTAAAAGATGGTGGATATGATAGATGTGTTATTAGTCTTATTCCTCCTGTTTTCTTTGGCACCAAACCAATAGGAGAACACCTAAGATTAGATATTGGTTTGTAGCTAAAAGGACCAGCTATTCTGCCAGATAATATTTCGGTTTCAATTTTATTTCTAGCACCATCAGGATTGGATAAAACAGATTTTAAATTTTTTGATTCAAATGAAATTCTTGGACCACTATAGTTTAGCCGAAACCCATATTTAAACCCGTTATATAAAATGATTTTATCTGCAACATTTGGATAATCCTTAAGAAAAGTACTCAGTACATCCAAATTTATAGGAGAATGCCCCATTTTCCAAACATCAAATCTATCTTTAGCAAGATCTGAAAGAAAAAATTGTCAAAATTCAAAATACTCAATTAAACCTATTTAAATTAGCTCTTGGGCGAAATTGCGGTCTTATCTGTTGAAACTGTGGATAACGATTTTGCATTCTACCCAGTCGAGGCGCATTCTGATTCATGAAATTTGGTCTGATCTGGTATAAAGGCTGTGTTCTGACATTTGGTTGAACATTAGTAGCCATCCCTTGATAACCTGGCATCATATCAAATTTCATACATGAAATAGCAGGGTGTTGCAATAAGCATTTCATACAGGTATGTTTATAAAAACAGAAATTTCTCTGACAAAATCCCTTGAAATTATAATCATAACAGGGTTTTGAAGTAACTGCTGGACTAGATATGCCTTGAGCCCCTTTTGCAATATACCGCAACCATAGAAAACCATCAATGTCAGCCCATGACTTGGTATGATTAATAGAAACCCGAAGCCTAAACTGCATATCGTACTGATATACCCTTTCAAAGGTTGCATCTGAAACAGCTCCCCTAATAATGGACATGTAAGTAAAAAGGTCTTGAGCTAAACCAGGATGCTTTTGAAGCAAAACTTTAGAAAAATTGGTAAACGCTTCAGTCCAAATTTCAATGTTATCAAATTGCCTTAACTTTTGGTGACTTGTTTGTAACAACAAGCATACCATTTTCAACAACCAAAGTTTGTTTTTTATCATTATTGTAAAAATTATTATTTTGGGGAATTAAATTTGAAAAATCAACATAATCAAAATTCCATATTTTTTCTTTCACTTGTGAAGATACAATAATGTTAACTTCATTTGAACTGGGCATAATTAATGGTTCATTGTGGGTAATTATATTACCATTTGTAGCCTCAGCTTTGGTTGAGGCCGTTCTGAGCTGCTTTGGGGGAGGTGGGGCATGTTCCACCTCCCGTTCAGGTTCTGGTGCCCTCCTTCTCTCTATCCTACGACCTCGGGGCGGATTCTGGATTTCCCTCTCATCGTTGTCCCGGACATGCTGTTCTTGGACAGGTTCCGGTTGCGGTGGCGCATCATTTTGCCTAGCATTTCGTCGTCGCGGCACATTTTGTCTGCCAATGTTCCGTCTTGGCCGTAAATTCCATCTATGATTCCTATTTTTATCCCTAGGCATCTTGCGTCTTTTAAATTCGTCCTTTTTCTTCACCTCCTTGTTTGATTTGAAAAACTGCACGAGAATGATTTGAGCGGGAGTTTCGACTTATATACGACTCAAGTCCACGAGGCGCTTTAACATATAATCTTTAAAAAGAGAGGAATTGACAAGATAGGGAAACAGAATGCCAATCACTAGGATATACGGACAAATCTGTGCACCATTGGTAGGCAATGGATGCTCACATTCCTCTCAGGTTCCTGGAGAGAACGAGGGACACAATATTCCAGTACGCCAGCCCATATTTTGTCACCCCATGGTGCACATGGGAGTAAAATTAATATTATTTTTGATTTAGATTTACCATGGATTTACTTTTATTATACTGTACACAGTGCCTGAAATGGCCACTTGCCCACTGGCCAATTGCAAGTAGATTTTTGACACATATAAGAACACTGGCCCAAAAATTTTCTTTGGGCCACCAGATTGGGTTTTCCTATTTCAGGCACTGTATACCCTGGCCAAATTCAATCTGGTGACTGCAGATCAGAACCGACCACTCATTGGAGGCATGAGATGGTCTAGACCAGCTTCCAACGGTAAAGCGTTGGAAAGTTTTAAATGGTAATATGACCCGACGTACAATTAAGGAAAGAATAGTGTCCCCTTATCTTGCCAAATTCCGCCCTAGTAGACTGTGACAGGAATTTTTATTAAAAATAATTAAGCATATACACACGAACACAAAAATAATTAAAAATTGAATGAAAGCTGGTAACTTAGAACTTTAAAAAGTCTGTATTTGGTATACTCGCGATATGCAGGTAGAAAATAATAAATATATATTAAGTAACATTTTAAAAAAGTCATTCAAATACTAGCAAAATGAACATTGACACGGATATTTTTGTAAAATCCAAGTGTATTTCAAACTGCATCGTCCGCAAATTTGTAGATTTGTCGATTCTAAGCTCAAAATTGTAAGACCCTCGGAAGCTCCTGTTGTCATATTTGAAGAGCCTGAAAAGAGAAAATAAAACAACAGCAGCAAAAATGTTGGACGGTGAAAAAGGGGGTGGATGGAGGGATTTTGTTTCCTTCGTCCATCACATGTCAATTCGTGAATAAAATTATAAAACCCGGAACAAATACGGATATTAAATTACGGAGAGAGAATAGAAAATTTATTAATCTCGCTTTCATTAAACTGGTTTATCTTATAAATAGATAAACCTCATTAATTAAAGACTCAATAATTTGGCGCATAAATATTGAGACAAACATATTAAATGGCTAATTACGGCCACAGCTAGCTGCAAGAGAGGAATTGACAAGATAGGGAAACAGAATGCCAATCACTAGGATATACGGACAAATCTGTGCACCATTTGTAGGCAATGGATGCTCACATTCCTCTCAGGTTCCTGGAGAGAACGAGGGACACAATATTCCAGTACGCCAGCCCATATTTTGTCACCCCATGGTGCACATGGGAGTAAAATTAATATTATTTTTGATTTAGATTTACCATGGATTTACTTTTATTATACTGTACACAGTGCCTGAAATGGCCACTTGCCCACTGGCCAATTGCGAGTAGATTTTTGACACATATAAGAACACTGGCCCAAAAATTTTCTTTGGGCCACCAGATTGGGTTTTCCTATTTCAGGCACTGTATACCCTGGCCAAATTCAATCTGGTGACTGCAGATCAGAACCGACCACTCATGGGAGGCATGAGATGGTCTAGACCAACTTCCAACGGTAAAGCGTTGGAAAGTTTTAAATGGTAATATGACCCGACGTACAATTAAGGAAAGAATAGTGTCCCCAGCCCTTATCGCCAAATGAGCGTGTCTATACACGTTCAAAAATACATCCCGGCCCCCTTTTGGGGCACACTTTCTTTTGTTTTTAAATTTGAAGTTGGATTTTATTTTTTAGTATGCACTGGCCAAATTCAATCCGGAAACAGATCAGAACCGACCACTCATGGAGGCATGAGATGATCTAGACCAAATTTCAACGGTAAAGCGTTGAAAATGTTTAATTGATATTTTGGAGCAAAACAGTGTTTCCCCTTTTTATTGCCAAATGAGAGTGTCTATACACGCTCAAACTTTACCCAACCGGCCCACTTTATCTACCATTCTTTCAATCTGAGTGAATAAGGGCCAATAGGTAACCGTATAATTGAATTATTCAATATAGTAGAAACCATACATATAATTTTGTATTTCCTACCTAAATAGGTATTGCTTGGCTGTTCATGTTTAATAAGGTATTGAATAACTTAAATTCTTCATTCAATCACGGTCTAAACCGAGCATATATAAGATGAGAATAATTGCCTTTTTTAATGTAATTAAACAAGGCACTTCTTAATGTATGAAAAATTAAACAACATAAATTATCAATCATCGCCTGAACGAATCTCTATAACGTATCTAGTGACTTCAAGTTGTTAAGTGATCATGCCCTGATTGAAACATGTTGTGTATTAGTAAATATATGCAAACAAGTTTTCTTATTGAGCCACTAGTTTAATTTGGCATGCCTATAGTTTCAATCTCAGAAGCACGAGTACATGTGAATGTTTAGTGTCTGCATTCTTAAATATTTTAATTGTCAACATGTACAATAAGGCATGCGAATAATAAGAAACTAGACAGTAATCAATACTTACGCAATCAATTGACTATCGAGAAAAACTATGTAGAATACAAAGTTTATAAAATGAATAAAAGTTAAAGGGAGTATGTCTACGAAAATAATAAAAAGGCCAAAAGAAAAATTTTGGCATTGTCTAATTTTAAACTTTAACATGTAAACAACAAAATTAATCTAAAAACCGGAAAAACATTAATCATGAAAAGTTTTACAAAAATTCACATTCATGAGCTCTAATCCCTCCTTTAACATGCACACTGTATCCAACTTTGCTTAAAACTTTTACGGTTCATACACGCTGCAAGCATCCGTCTCCAGTCTCAGACCTCAGTCCGTGTAGAAACAAATGTCGGCGAAAAACGCCAAAGTCTCTAAACAAAGAAAATGATTATATAAATGAACCTGTTCAATTCGTCACCACATTAAAGCTTTCTGAGATCCCGACTGATGGCTGCAACAAATACATTTAAAATATATTTGTCGTCACGAAGGCAAAACAAAATCAACCACGTTGGTCTAACAATTGTGAGCGAAAAAAACCCAGTCTAATGCAGTTCTGGTACTAAATATAAACATGATATATTTTCAAAGGTTTCCCCTAATTACATTTCGTATGACGTTCAAAATGACATCAAAAGATTGGAGAGCCATGCGAAAAAATGGGAATTTGGCAGACAAAACGCCTTCAAATGATGCCGAAATAGTATAAAATAAAAATGCATATACACAGATAAAAAGATTTTAAGTCTCGGCTGTGGAGAATTCTGCCACAGCAACCATAAAAATATTTGATCTGCAATTTCAAATAAACTAGGACAACAAGAGGGGGGGGGGCAATGCCCACAAGACAAATTCTAACGTGACATGTTGTGACTGTGTACGCTTATGTCGCTTATCAGAGGATCAGCACGTTAAATGCAGGAAATCATCTAAAGATATCATCTTTATTATTCAATATACTGTCAAGCCGGAAACATTTAAAATGTAGCTAGCCCCCCGTGCAGGACAAATCAAAATAGCTTTACAAGTAATTAATAGAAAATAAAGAGATGTGGAATAAACCTGGTTTGGAGATAAGGACAGTGTGAACTTATTTATGTCAAAGATGTTTGGATCGATTCGAGTATTTCTTAATAATTTGAAAGCCGTGTTCAAAGACGGACGGGCAGACACAGTGATTTGACCTGTCACTCCATGCACCAGCCTAGGCTAGCAAGTACGATATGGAAGTATAAGTAAAACAAAGGCAAAGGAAGTTGAAATGCAATAAAGCAAACGAATAAACATGTAAGAGAACACAACAGAAAAGTTAACTGAAATATAACATTACAAGCAGTACTCGATTTAAATTTGAAATAAATATGTAAGAATTCCCTCTTTTCAGTTAACATAGGTTATCTCCCATATGCATGAGTTATCTAACTTTACAGCAGGTATGAAATTTATTTTCTCGGGATTTATTGTTGAAATCCTATGATAAATTTGAGGGGTTCAGAAAGAAAAGGGATTTCCCAACATTTTGAGATAGTAATGTAACTTTTTAAAACATTTCCTTTTACAAAAATACTTATTAAATAATCTGCAATAAAAATGTAAACTTCAAAAGATTTTATATAGTAAAGTTCTTGTGAAATTTAGGGAAATCCCTAATTTCTTTCAGATCTCTCTAGATTTTTCTTTGATTTTCCATGAAAAGAACAGAGGGGCTAAGAAATTACACCTCCTGCAAAGTTAGATAACTCCTGCTTATGGGAGATAACCTATGTAAACTGAAAAGAGGGAATAACTCCGTTCGATGTTAAGTTTGTTAGTACGACATGTTTTATGCAGTGGTTTGTTTTCGTGAACATGACATCAATGATTTGATTTGGATGTGACGTAACGTCGGTTATTAGGTGCCCGTCGTGTGATTTGGTTGACGCACAAATGCAAACAAGATGTGATTAATTTTATCATTGACAAGAACATTTACTTCAGGAAGTAATAAATATCGTGTATTTGAAATTTAATGGTCAATAAATTATATATATACTGTCCTGGTATAAGCTGAGTTTAAGCTTTACTTTTCATGTAAATTTATTTATGTGTAGCTGCTATTTTGAATTAAACATAAACATGTACCTTGAATTATAATCTGATCTCGGAAATGTGCAAGGCTACATGTACAATGATCCTGCTTTATCCTGATTCCTTGAAGCACTAGATGGCCCTATCAGCATCGTCCTGTATTTGACGTACGCGTTCTTAGTAACTTAGAGTTCAATCTTTCTTCTTTTATCGTTTTTCCTTATAGAGTAAGTTCTGTTTTTCGACAAAAAGATATGTACCGACAGAGTTCAATCTTTCTTCTTTTATCGTTTTTCCTCCGGGTCAAGTTGTATAAACGATTCAAGTCCAGGAAAGAACGTTAGTTACTTTGGTTTTACGATGGTTCAAACAGATGGGTTCAAATTATTTAACAAATATTTAAGGCAATGTTTGTTGACAATTTTTGTTGATTCGTTGGCTGGATTACTTTCAAATTTCCTCCAATAATGTAAAAACAACTGTCCTAATTTTTCACGAGAATGGTGCGCCATATACATGCTTCTCAAATTCGGCAAATTTGTCATCTAATTATAGGGTAGAATGAAGGATTGCTTAGATTAAATACACATATTTTGTTTCCTTCGTCCATCACATGTCAATTCGTGAATAAAATTATAAAACCCGGAACAAATACGGATATTAAATTACGGAGAGAGAATAGAAAATTTATTAATCTCGCTTTCATTAAACTGGTTTATCTTATAAATAGATAAACCTCATTAACATATAATCTTTAAAATGTTTTATGTTATATAAATTGTAAAGGGTATTGTGTTTAAATTTAGTAATATGTTTCAATGCAATAAATCAATTTAATTAACATGCAATTAAATTTTATTATTATTTATAACAAGTACACATCCTTTTCCATGAACGGATATGTCATCTATGTTGTCTGCATATACTGTGTTAGCTTGGTTGCAGTCACATATCTGCCTCGGTTTTTTATAAGCTAAAATCCAGGCGTTTTGTTTAGAAATAAGTTTTTTTAAAGTTTCGATTAAAACAAAGTCGGGAAGAGCTCATGAGATTAAAAATAGATTTAAAGAATCATAAAGGGTCTCATGCTATTATTTCTGAAGTTCATGATTTAAGATGTGTACTTAAGTACAGAATTTTGGTGTACATGTTTTAAAAAGACAAATACTTTTGTACCACAGTTCATAACAGAGCGTCGCGTCTGTCACAAAAAAATGTTAACACAAGGTTATGTTGCTCCTCGGTTGTTGTGTTTACTGACATGACTGAAAAAAAAATAACGGAAGACATCATGAACTTTTGGAAAACTTTTGTTTATGTCTCTTGGATGAGTGCAGATGTTGTTTTGTCATAAGGCTTTGTTTTGTCCTCTATAATAAATTACTGGATTTGACACGCTGAATTGGCCATTAGCAGCGCGAATGATATGCAAAAGCAAGTACTCATTACCGTAGCACCTGACTTCGTGTTGTTGATTGCTATTCATTTGTTTTGTACTGTCTGAGTGGTGTTTTCATTCGTGTTTTCTGGTTCTGTTTTATTTGCGTTTTCGAGCTTTGACATTTGGATGCTCCATCGGTACCCCTGCTTTTTTAATAATTACATGTAAAACAAAACAAAATTATTAATAAGTACGTTTCAAGATAATTTATATTGTAAATTTATGCGCAATACATACATCTTAAACCTGTCAAATAAAGCGAAATAATCTTATACATGTATCTACTAGCGATCAAAAGAATTCCCTTTCTACAGCGTGATCTAAGCAATACCTCGCACCTATAGCATACTCTCCAAATTTCATTTCATCGTCCAATGTATAAACGCAATGATTGTTGGAGAACATTTAACATTGGTCAAAACACAAGCCATAGCTTCTTAAATTAAGTGACGGGTTTAAACCCTTTTTTTTACCAAGAAATTAAATTTTACGGTCAGTAAAGCTTGACTTGTATGTTATTTTGTTGACAATAGTGTTATAATTTGGAGGCCAATTTATGAAAAAGGTGAAATATAGGTCATTCTTCTCTGATTGTCAGGCCCTCGGGCCTGACATATACGGTTGTAACCATGCTTTTAATCTGGGCACCTCTCAAAAATCTATGAATTACTAACTGACTGTTATTAATGTTGTATTAAGAAAGAAAGTAAAATTTTGAGTTCTTCCCTACCGAATTAATAATTTGTATGTTTCAAAACCATAAAGGTTTTTTCTACACTAAAACTTACTGATAAATATTTTCAAAGCTAAACCAAATTTAGAATAACAAAATTGAATAATGTTTTCTATAAACATGTCACATTATCCCAAAAACTTTTTTTGGTAAAGAAAAGTCTTTTCAGAAAATGTAAATATTTTGAAATGACCGCGCTTGAAAACACTAATTTACAGGAAGTACAAAATATAAACAAAATGTCTTTGAAAATGGACATGGTGGAATGACCTAGTTATAGAAATCGATGAAAGCGAAAAGTATCATATCTACCATGTCAACGGTCGGAGCTCAAAATTCGTTAACATAGCTTTTAAAAATCATTTGAAATAGTTGAACAATTTCAATTTCAGTTAATAAATGTGGATTATAAACAAATATACATTAAATGTTTGTATCGAGGCGACTGCATCAGTTAACTCACAGCTATTAATAAAATTGATATAACGACCTATTTATAACTTTTGATTGCTAAAGTATGTATTGTTTATCCCGGGCCCATTCAATAGTTGTTTTGCTTTCCCCATATATAAAAGACAAAAAATAAACAACAATATTAAAACGTGAACTGTGCAACCTACCTTTAGAGTTTATAGTACAGTTCAAATGTTTTAAAGAGAGAGAAATAAGCGATTTAATTTGACTTGACCTTAACTTTAACGGTACGCTGTAACTTATTTTCATGTTTTGTTGCTTAATTGTTGTGTTCTTGTCTAAAGTCTCCATAGAGTGATCGCTTGTTACGTTGTTGAAGGTTTTTATTACAAACTATTAACGCTTTAAAAAATCACAACAATAAAATTTTCTTGCCGTGGACCAACAGAAAAGAATTTTCTTACAGCATCCTTTTTAAAACGATTGTAGCGTTTTTTCTATGAAAAATGTGTGTTTCACTATATATTTATATTTCATTGTACCAAATTGCGACGGACCATCTAAAAACAAGAGGTCGGATCAACTAGAGGACGGAAATACTACGGACGGAACAACTGAGAACGAATTATCAACCTGGGGAGGGACCAACCTTCAATCTTTCTTTTGAATAAATATTTTGTAATATAAACATATCGTTTTAAATGGAATATTTGAAATGATTGTTTTACAGCGTTTATTAAAAATTTAACTTGAAAACGGTTATTTATATTAGAATATGAAACTAACATAAAATCGCCATGGCCTGACGGCTGACACTAGCTTTTTTGAAAAGCTAATCTTGTACAAAATACGGCTGTATATTGTTACAATGTACAAATAAAGGGTAAAAATGTGACCACTTATTCATAGACACAATACAATTCGCAAACTGATATACTCCCGACACTTTTACAGAATATATTGCCATAAGGTTAATGATCAACGCTTGCTTATTTTGAGAAACACATTAACAATAAGGAAGTAAAGAATTTCCTTCAATTGCAGCAAATATTACGGTTTTTCCACTTGGAAGCAGTTTCTTTATTGTTTTATTCTCCTTAGTTAACATTAGCACACACACGTTTTCAAGAACGTCTATGTTATCAATGTTGTCTGCATAAATCTTGTCAGATAGGTTCCTGTCACGTATTTTCCACATTTAGCGGTGAGCTAAAATCCATGCATCTCTTTCAAAAACTGGGAGTATCTTGGTGACTAATTTGATATTTTCAGCTAATGTAATAGGTATAGGAAACTCGAGATCGGCAATTTCTACTGCATCAGATGGGTTTTCAACGATGTCATCTGTACCCCAATCTTTGGCATCGTACCAATTATCTTCCAATTCATCAACATCGAAAGTTTGCGTTGAAACATTGGTTTTTAATGCGAATTCTTCTTCATTTTTTTTGAAAACATTGAAAGTTCCAACTTGGAAAGATAAAGGGGGTTGAAATGTTGGTTCAATTCTAGATATTATTTTGCTATTGTCTTCAAAACATTGTTTTAAATTACTTGACAAGTTCACTATTTCTGGAAGCTTTCTTTTAAATCCATCTTCGTTTGCACATATTTTAAAGTAGATTAGAATAAGATTTTGTCTGATTTGCTGAATCTATAGATTTTTTAACCGAGTCCTTGACAAAGGTCAATAACCGCTCTTTTGACTTTTATATTTGTTCTTTCATTTCATCAGCATGCTGAGAGATTTGATCAGAAAGAAATGTTTGACTATTTTCAAACGCCATAATCTTTTTCATCAATTCGTTCAACCATATCTTGAACATCGGCAACCTTTGACGATAAAAATTCCCATGCTTTACATCCAGCGCTTTCCAAGCGACAAAATACATGATCAACATGGCATTCATCTACACAAGTGAAACACACAAAAATCGTGACAGTGTATGCAAACAAGAGGCTCCCAGGAGCCTAAATCGCTCACCTGGTCTTGATGTCAACCTCATATTCTGTAGAGCTAAATGATCTGAACATTTAAGCAAGCAACAGTTTTTCTTTATCTACTACAGTTTTCATTCTATAGGCCAAAACCATGAAAAACCATTATTTTAGGGGCCGTAACCCCTATTAAGGGTCATCTGACAACTTCGATCCTATTGAGACTTTTGTAAAGCTAAATAAACTGAACATTTAAGCAAGCAAAAGCTTTTTTCTATCTGCTATAGTTTTCATTCTATAGGCCAAAAACATGAAAAAGGTTATTTTAGGGGCCGTAACCCCTATAAAGGTCATCTGACAAATTCGATCCTATTGAGACTTTGGTAGCGCTAAATGAACTGAACATTTAAGCAAGCAACAGCTTTTCTCTATCTGCTATAGTTTTCTTTGTAAAGGCCAAAAACATGAAAAAAATATCATTTTAGGGGCCGTAATCCCTGTAAGGGGTCATCTGACAACTTCACCCCTATGGAGACTTTTGTACAGCTAAATTAGCTGAACATTTAAGCAAGCAACAGCTTCTCTCTATCTGCAATAGTTTTCATTCCATAGGCCAAAATCATGAAAAAAACATTAATTCAGGGGCCGTAACCCCTATATGGGGTCATCTGACAAGTTCGACCCTATGGAGTCTTTTGTAAAGCTAAATAAACTGAACATTTAAGCAAGCAACAGCTTTTCTCTATCTGCTATAGTTTTCATTCTATAGGCCAAAAAACATGAAAAAGGTTATTTTAGGGGCCGTAACCCCTATAAAGGTCATCTGACAACTTCGATCATATTGAGACTTTGGTAGAGCTAAATGAACTGAACATTTAAGCAAGCAACAGTTTTTCTCTATCTGCTATAGTTTTCTTTGTAAAGGCCAAAAACATGAAAAAATATCATTTTAGGGGCCGTAATCCCTGTAAGGGGTCATCTGACAACTTCAACCCTATGGAGACTTTTGTACAGCTATAAATTAGCTGAACTTTTAAGCAAGCAACAGCTTCTCTCTATCTGCAATAGTTTTCATTCCATAGGCCAAAATCATGAAAAAAACATTATTTCAGGGGCCGTAACACCTATATGGGGTCATCTGACAACTTCGACCCTATGGAGACTTTTGTAGAGCTTAATGAGCTGAACATTTAAGCAAGCAACAGCTTTTCCCTATCTGCAATAGTTTTCATACTATAGGGCAAAAACATGAAAAAACGCTATTTTTCACCTTTAAGGGGCTGTAACCCCTATAAGGGAATATCTGACAACTTGGACCAAATGGAGACTTTTGAAGAACTTTTGATGCCGAAACAGTGGGATGGCATCAGATTTCATCTATCTCTTATACTTTTTGATTTACAAGCCAAAAACAGTTGTCTGACCCCCCTGGTCTATTTTTAGCAACGGCGGCCATGTTTTTCGATGAATCAAAAATCCCCACATCAATTCTGTGGAGGATACCCTAAAGTACCACCAGACCAAATTTGATTTGAATCTGTGTAGCCGTTTCAGAGGAGAAGAAGTTTGAAGAAAAGTTAACGACGACGGACGACGACGACGGACGACGACGACGACGACGACGGACGCCAAGTGATGGCAATAGCTCACCTGGCCAGCTAAAAACGTTATTTTAGGGGCCGTAACCCCTATAAGGGGTCATCTGACAACTTCGACCCAATGCAAACTTTTGTAGAGCTAAATGAACTGAACATTTAAGCAAGCAACAGCTTTTCTCTATCTGCTATAGTTTTCATTCTATGGGCCAAAAACATGAAAAAACGTCATTTAAGGGGCCGTTACCCATATAAGGGGTCATCTGACAACTTCGATCCTATGGAGACTTTTGTAAAGCTTTATGAGCTGAACATTTAAGCAAGCAACAGCTTCTCTCTATCTGGTACGGACGACGACGACGGACGCCAAGTGATGGCAATAGCTCACATGGACAGTCTGTAAAATTCAGAAAGATGGACCCTACAAGGAATTTTTAAACTTCCACTAGACATAATTTCTGCACTGTTGATACAACTGATAAAATTTTGATAGTTTGATAGTCTGATCACATGTTAGATATAGGTCTGCTGGTTAAACAAATATGCACGCAGTCTTATTAATCAATCATTTTAAAATAGAATCATCTACACCTAATGAAAAAAATTACCTAAAATTTAAAAAGCCCAGTTTTTTGGAAATGCTTATTGTCTTCCAAGGTGCCCTTAATCTTAAAATAGATAAAATGTACTTTAGTCATATATAAGGGCAAGTTATTTGACCAGTAAGGCTTGATAAAATGTTCCGCCTAACAAGAAGCTCCAAACGTATAATGAGAAACCCTTATATAGGATCTCCACACCAATTCATCCTATGGAAGATTTAAAGAGCTCATTTAACTGAACATTAAAGCAAGGGAAAACTTTTCGTTTTCTCCATTTATGAAAAAGCAACAACAACATAAAAATACATTTGGAGCTTTTTAACTATATACTATGTATAGATGAAGCAATATGTCCCAAAGGCAAAAGATTCGAAATGGAAGCGACTTAACCCTTTCCTCCATGAGCAATAGTGAAAAAATGGCAAAAATGCACAATGAAAAAAGGCAAAAAAATGAAAAGGCTGTAAAAATTTATTTTTCATCCAAAGGTTTTGAAACTTAGTCAAGCTGTTCACTGGGCCAGGGTCTATTGATGCAGATCTCAACCGCCATTTTCATGGTTGCTATGGTAACCAAGGCTGGCCAAAAAATGTCAAAAAATGGCTTTTTCCATCATTTTACCACCCAATTTTGACCTTTAAATTTTTTTTAAAAATTATGGGCAAGTCCAATTGTTCTCTGACCTAGAATTTTTTAAAATGTGGCATTTGAGGTAATTTTGGGAGCAATTGTCACAGTCCTGAGGGTTAAAAATTTTTCCTGGCGGGGGGGGGGGCATTACTGCCCCCTCGACCCCCTGACCAAAGGGGGGAAATTCCCCCTTTAGGACCCCCCCCCTAGAACATCTTTTTAGTACCTAACCGCACAATTATATTTGCCAAAATAACCGCAGTCATGCTTTTACAGGGAGATTAGAAGGGTGTAGGGGGACAAAAAGGGGGGGTCACCAAAATGACACAGGGGCGTCCAAAGGCGTCTACATGTAGGAAAGGGTTAAGGATCCCAGGAGCTTGATTCGTTCACCTGGTCTTTGAAATATTCCTATAAATAAATCCTTAATTGTAATGGAAGAGCTTCAAAGCAATAATTTCCCCTAAAAAAATCATTTTACAATGAAAAAAAAAGAACTTTTAAGGGACATAAGCCCGAATAGTGGTCATCCGACAACTTCAACACAATGGATCCCATGTAGAGTTTCCTAGAACGTAAGCTGAACCTTTATTCAACCCAAAGCTTTTCTTTTTATCTGCAAATATTCATTTAATAAATCTAAAGACCAATGTTTACCTTTTAAAGGGTCGTAACCCATGAAAGAGGTCATTTGACTTTTTTAACTCAATGAAGACCTTTGTAGATCCTCTGAATCTGAGAATTTTTCATTCTATAAGCAAAAATATTTCCTCCATTGCTGATAGAAAAAAGCTGCTTCTTGATTAAACCTACAGCTCATTGAGGTCTGCAAAAGTCTCCATTAGGTCGAAGATATTAGATAACTCCTTTCAGGACTTGTGACTCTTGAAAGCTTAAAAATCAATCTATCACCAGAGGGAGCGTCTATCAACACTAACCTCTATATATAATTCCAATATAAAAACTTTGATTCTATTCGACCGTGCTCTGTACTTTTGGAAGACGTTTTGGATTTTGAAAATGTGCAATCTCATTGCTCTGTCAGTAAATGCGGAATAAAGAATTGCAAAACTTGTAAGATCTTGATTACTGACACAGAAATTAAGAGCAACATAACAAATCGGTCATATAACATCTACAGTTGGGATGATTTAAATTGTAAATCAGCAAATCTTATTTACGGACTAGAATGTAGCCTTTGTGGACTTATCTATGTTGGTGAGACGAAAGGAAGACTTAATGCTCGTATGTGTGGCCACAGATCCGGCATCAACAACGACAGTTTTCCTTTCGTTTACCAACATTTTAACCAACCTGATCATTCCATTTTGTCTTTAAAAGTCCGAATTTTGGAAAAAATCTACCATCCTACAAATAATCCCACTTTAAGTACACCTTTCCGTAAAGAGAGAGAAGAATTCTGGATTCGACGACTGGGAACCGCACTACCTTATGGCTGCAACGACAACATCGGAAGTGTAGGAAATTTATCTAGCCCTAGATGCAGCGATGTTAATGTGATGAATCTCTTTGAAAAAATGGAGAGACGGAAACGAAGTCATGGACATCGAAAATACAACGCACCAAAGCTTTGCGATGTATCAATTAGTGGATTGCTTCCGTTTATCCAAAAAC
The DNA here is from genome assembly GCA_963971305.1 of Arcuatula senhousia. Taxonomy (NCBI): domain Eukaryota; kingdom Metazoa; phylum Mollusca; class Bivalvia; order Mytilida; family Mytilidae; genus Arcuatula; species Arcuatula senhousia. Next base: position 9,240 of record CAXARO010000386.1, on the reverse strand, counting down.
CACTAGGGATTCATCACATTCGAACTAAACTGTATTCTATTCCCCTTTCTAAACTTAATACTTTGTACAAGGAATGTCTAGAAAATCCGGTCACTGACCCTAAGTCTAACATTTATAGACTCACTGCTATCGTTCTTGATATCGGTTACAACCGCTTATTCAAACCTGTTGGAGTTCCACACGAAAACAGTACAGACAATCGTTCCTTTCTTTCACTTCCATTTTTAAACAAGGGGTTAGATGCTATTAATTTAGGAAATATTTTACACCACATATCTGTTACGGAACATATTCCTCCTTACTTCAAAGATAAAAGCATTCCCATTATCTCTTATTCCTACACTTCCACCATTGCACCTAAGGTTTTCAACTATGAACAAGTGTTGCGGGATTTCCAAATCAATGACCTCAAAGCAAAACCTCCAGACTGTACCTGTGAAAAGTCCCCATTCAAATATGGTCCCTCTGGCCACGTTATCACTGGTGACCTCAACATCGTGGAAAATGACTTACTTCGCGATGTTTTGGCTAAAGGACCTAAATATCGTGAGCCAAGACGAATCAACTGGAGCTATAATTTCAAAACAATTATGGATTCAGTTGAGGACTATGCAAGAAAATGGGCCAAAAAAGAACAGGAGAAAGAATGTGACGTTTTGTCAGAATGGGTAAAAGCTGTGAGGTCATTGGTTTTGAAAAGAATCAATTCTTTGAAAGGCTCAATGAGCACTAAGGCAACATCCATTTTCAGCAACGCTGATGTTGCCAAAACATTGTCCACCTTACATGACAAATATGTTGTTGTACCTGCAGACAAAGCACCAAATAACATCATTTTTGTGTGCAAGAAACACTATATTGACTGTTTGACAGCTGAATTGGGGGTTGGTTGTACTAGCAACAGCACCACATACAAGGCTACAACACTGTCTAAGGAAGAAATCATTGACAATCACAAATCTGTCATTTCCTCCTTCGGCCTTTCTGTTGGTGGCAGTAATGATGACATTCCATCCCTGTATTGGATTCCCAAATTACATAAAAATCCATACAAACAGCGCTTCATTGCAGGGTCATCCAAATGTACAACTAAACCTCTTTCAGTTTTGTTGACTTCAATACTTACGGCAGTAAAATCCGGCCTCCAGAAATATTACGATTGTTGTTATTCTAGAAATGGTGTCAATCAAATGTGGATTCTGAAGAATTCGAAAGAACTGATGGAGATTCTTAACTCTAAATCAGTTTCATCTTGTAACAGCATCAAAACATTCGATTTCTCCACACTTTACACTTCTATTCCACATGAACAACTGAAATCGCGATTGGCACAGCTGATTAAACGCAGCTTTTTCAAAAAGAATGGAAAACGCAGGTACAAATTTCTTGTAGTCGATTATACCAAGACTTACTTTGTCATCAATGAGTCTAAGAAAAAGAACAAATTTACAGAAGACCAAATAATCGACATGCTCAACTTTCTTATTGACAACATATTTGTTCAGTTTGGTGGACGTGTTTTTCAGCAAACAATAGGGATTCCAATGGGCACTAATTGTGCACCTTTGCTTGCTGATTTGTTTCTTCATTCATATGAAGCAGACTTCTTGCAATCTCTTCTAGACAAAAAAGACCGTAGACTAGCTCTCTCTTTCAACCTCACGTTCCGTTATATTGATGATGTCCTTTCACTAAACAATTCTCGATTTGGTGACTTTCTCCATCTCATATATCCACAGGAGCTTGAGATCAAGGACACAACGGATTCTAGGAAGTCTGCTTCATATTTAGATCTACATCTCGAAATTGACTCTCAAGGAAGACTTTCAACAAGGCTCTATGACAAACGTGATGACTTCAACTTTCCAATCGTCAACTTCCCTTTCTTGTGTAGCAACATTCCGTCCGCTCCAGCTTATGGAGTTTACGTATCTCAATTGATTCGTTACTCCAGAGCGTGTGGGACTTACATCGATTTCCTTAGCAGAGCGACACGTCTGACACAAAAATTGCTCACACAGGGTTATGTTGCTCCTCGATTGCTGTCTTCACTCAAGACATTTTACGGAAGACATCATGCACTTATAGACAAATATGGGATTTCGATCTCTCAGATGAGTGCAGATGTCGGTTTGTCATAGGGTGTTGATTTGTCTTCCTTTACCGGATTTGACACGCTGAATGGACTATTGGCAACGCGACGGGTGTGCTATAGCAAGCAGGAACTGCTTACTCTTCCGGAGCACATGAGTTCACTCTTGTTTCGACTGGAGTTCGCGTTGTTGATTGATATTCAGTTGTTTTGTGTTTCCATGTTTTACATGTTGTCTGTTTTTGTCCTGTTCTTGTTGGTGTTTACTGGTTTTGTCTCTGCCCTTTCGGAATTATGACATTCGGATACCCCATTGGTACCTCTGCTTCTTTCTATACTATCGCGCTAAGAATTGTGGGTAATATCCCCGAATCGGATATTATTAAAATATTTCCCATGATCCTTAGCGCGATAGTATAGAGGTTAGTGTTGATAGACGCTCCCTCTGGTGATAGATTGATTTTTAAGTTTTCAAGAGTCATAAGTCCTGAAAGGAGTTATCTAATATCTTCGACCCATATTTAATAAAACCTATTACTGATAGAGAAAAGCTGTTGATTGCTTAAACCTTTTCCATTGGGTCGAAGATGTCAGTTGACCCCTTATACGGATAATGGCCATTTAAAGGTCTTAAATTAACATTTTTTTCATATTTTGCCCTCTAGAATGAAAACTATTGCAGCTAGAGAAAAAGCTGTTGCTTGTTTTAACCTTCAGCTCATTGAGCTATAAAACGACTCTGTTGGTCAAAGATGTAAGAGTTAGGGGCTGTGGTTAGCGCTAGATGGCAGCTCGCACGACGTGAGTGCTTTTGCATTTATTATATGACTTTTACTTGACCATTTCTCTTGAAAATTGTTCTGGATGTTGCTAAACCTACACTTGATCAAGCATCGAGCTCAAAACAGAAGTTTATTATACAGAAAAGTTGCAAAATAACAAACATTGAAAACAAACATTGATGTTATTGTGATCAGTCAGCCATGAATTTATCGTCAACAAAAGGGCTACTTTTAAATATAGTCAAAAACAGTTCACCGCATACATGCATTGACAATCAATACAGTACCGCCTGCGTGAAACTATTCTCTCGTACGAGACGTGGCACAAAAGCAGGGAGGAACTTCTTTCGACCTATTAGAACTAGAGTCTCAGTAAACAGAGAATTTTTATCCAAAACTAACTCATTTGTGAACAATTCAAATTTAGTTATAATCACCACACAAGATGCATTCCAAAGCGTTCAACATGAAAAAAAACGCGATACCAGTTATTTCGAATTCTCGCCCGAACGAAAGCCGGCATCCCGTGTTAAGGACACCTTGTTTAACAAACATCGTCACAACATCATTGATTTGTGCTAAACAAACAAACTTAAATCTTGTCTCATTGAATGCAAGGTCGGTAAAGAACAAAGCTACATCGATATGTGACTATCTTCTATCTAGTCATGCTGACTTGTTAGCGATAACCGAACCTGGCTTGGAACATCAGTTGACAAAGGAGTTATTTCAGATCTTACTCCCGATGGGTATGCAATTAATCACATCACGCGTACCGAACAACGAGGTGGTGGAGTTGCGTTAATCTACAACACCAGCATTGACGTCAAACTTTTAAACACTGACAAGAAATACACTCATTTTGAAGATCTGCAATTCAATGTTGGCACTAATAAAGATCACTTTCGTCTCTGTGTTGTATATCGTCCACCGCCATCACGAACAAACAACCTTAAGAATACAACCTTTTTTGAAGAGTGGTACGATTTCCTCGATCAGCTTGTTGTTATCCCTGGTGAAATTGTATTAACCGGTGATTTGAATTTTCATCTCGATATTAAAAATGACATCAATGGTCGTCGATTTATCGAATCGCTAGAAGATCGAGGCTTAATGCAGCATATCCACGGTGCGACCCATATTAAAGGACACACACTTGATGTTGTAATCACAAGGGAGACCTCGTCGATCCTTCACGGCACACCCTCAATACTCGATCCATGTCTTTGCGATAAACATGGAAACTTTTCTGGTGATCACTTTGCTCTCCACTCTAGACTTCGGTTATCAAGACCATCGAATCCGACGAAAACAGTTTCTTTTCGCAAATACCGTGAGATTTCAATGGATTCTTTAACTCTAGACATAAAAGCTTTGTCATGTGTACAAAATACAGAGCTACCGGTTCAGCAGCTGGCAAACGCATACGACACCGAACTGAAAGCAATCGTTGATAAACATGCTCCGCTAGTTACTAAAGAGTTTAAAGTACGCCCTAACACGGAATGGTATAACGATGATCTTCGTATAGCTAAAGCAGATCGAAGGAGAGCTGAGCGAAGAATGAGAAAAACAGAGCTAACAGTAGATCGTGAGATATTTAAAACCAAATGCAGGGAAACCAATATTCTTCTACAAAGCAAACGGGAGTACTACTCTAACAAGATCTCAGAGATTGGTAATGATCAGAAAAAAACTATATAGACTTACGAACAATTTAATGGGAAACATTCAACAGACCATTCTCCCTTCACACAACAGTGAAAAAGAACTGGCAGACAAATTTGGACAGTTCTTTCTCGGTAAAATACAAACAATCCGTGATGAACTCAGTGCCAAAACAACAAAGGGATGTTCCGATATTGATTTCTTAAGAGCCGATATTAAGTTCAAAGGCGAGAAATGACAACCTTTTCACCTGCCTCATGCGAGGAAGTGCAAAAGATCATCACAGCAGCTCCGTCTAAATCCTGTGAGCTCAACCCGATATCAACAGAGCTTCTGAAAGACTGTCTAGATACTTTGTTACCAACTATTACTAGCATAGTAAACATGTCAATGTCTGGAGCAATAGTACCATCATCATTCAAGAGGGCAATAGTGCGTCCACTTCTTAAGAAAGATAATTTAGATAAGGAGGTAATGAAGAACTACCGTCCTGTCTCAAACTTAACGTTCATCTCGAAAGTAGTCGAAAAAGTTGTTGCATCAAGAATTGAGTGTCACTTACAATCGAATTCCTTATATGATAATGTTCAATCAGCTTATCGAGAATACCACTCGACGGAGACCGCTCTGTTACGTGTCCACCACGATATCATATCTGCTCTAGACAAAAACTGCTGTACTGTTCTTCTAATGTTGAATTTATCAGCGGCGTTTGATGTTATCGACCATAATATTCTTATGAAACGCCTTGAATTTTCATTTGGAATCTCTGGAACGTCTGTCTTGGCTACAATCGTATTTGACGAACAGGACCTAGTGTATTTCGGTCGGGTCTGCTCTTTCCGATGACATGTGTCTTAAATATGGCGTACCTCAGGGTTCCGTCCTGGGCCCTAAACTTTACTGTATGTTCTCAAAACCGGTGGGTGAAATCTGCAAACGTCACAATATGTCGCATCATTGCTACGCTGACGACACGCAAGTCTACTTGGTGATTAAGCCACTCGATGATTGGTCCGAATTAACAACTAGGTTAGAAAACTGTCTTTCCGACATAAGTTCTTGGATGATTACTAACCTCCTTAAACTTAATGAAGACAAGACAGAACTAATTGTCTTTGCACAGAAAAATAGACTTGATAGTTTATCAGATATTCAGCTTTCGTTTGATGGGACTATTATCACTGATGTACCAAATGTGAAAAACTTAGGGGTATTTTTCGATCGCATCTTAAGTATGGAGAACCAAGCAAGTGCCACCAGTAAAGCTTGTTTCTTTCAAATTCGCAATATAGGACGTATCAGATCTTACATTACCGAAAACGCCTGTAAAACGTTGGTTTGTTCTTTGATAACGTCACGACTGGACTATGGCAATGCACTGTTATATGGAGTTAATGCAAGTGTTATCACGCGACTACAGCGAGTTCAGAAATCAGCAGCAAGGCTCATTTCAAAGAAAAAGAAACACTAACACATAACTTCTACATTAATTTCATTACATTGGCTTCCGATTCAATACCGCTGCCAGTATAAAATACTTTTATATGTGTTCAAAGCTATCCATGGTAAGGCGCCAGTGTATCTTCAAGAACTAATTTCAATCTATAGGCCTACCAGAAGTTTACGATCAGAGAGCAGTAACCTCCTTCGTGTGCCGAACGATGTACGAACTAAGACGTACGGCGAAAGACGCCTCGATAAATCAGCGGCCACTCTTTGAAACAGTTTACCACCAAATATTAGAAGCACAAGTTCAATAAATGTATTTAAGAAAGACCTGAAAACCTTTTTCTTTAGACTGGCATATAATTAGTTACAGACAAATGTGTCAAGTTAATTACATATCAACATTATGTGATGGGTATATCTTGAAATTGAAGTCTTTAGTGTAAATGAAATTTTATATATCAATTATTTATTATGTAAATATAGTACAAATTTCTTATCAAGACTCAGTACTTTTGACATTTTACTTTTTTATGAAATCTCATCATTCTTTTAATTTTTATAATCCTTAAATATACTGCATTGAAATATTACTGGAAATTTTATTGTACCCTTTCAACTTTAAAGCTAATATAAATAGATATTGTCAATGATCTTTGATTTTTAATCTTGTTTTGTTTCGTTTCCTTATTAATAAGTATATATGCTATTTATTTTTAACTTAAAGTGATTTTATCTTCATGTATTTATTCAATTTTCATTCTTTTTCATTTAGTTGTTCTTGTTGTTAATGTATTTTATGTATTTTATATGTACTGTAAAGCGCTTAGAGTAATTGTATTATATAATTTGCTATACAAATGTTATAATAATAATAATAATAATAAGATGGCCCCTTATAGGAATTATGGTCCTGTGAAGGTCAAACATAGCGTTTTTTTCCATGATTTTGCCCTATATAATGAAAACTATTAGAGATAGAGAAAAGCTGTTGCTTGCTTAAACCCTCACCTCATTGAGCTCTAGAGAAGTCTTAATTGTTTGAAAGTTGTCAGATGACTCTTTGTAGGGGTAGTTGCTCATAGAGGACAACCTCAAAACTGAAGCGTCATGTGAGCGATTCAGGCTCCTGGAAGCTGACAATCTTCGTAAAGTATGTACTTAGGTGACCACCGGGTCAAATTTGAGATGCAAATCCAAGATATCTAAAACATCATAGTGTTATTCATTGTATGCGGCTAAATTTTTATCTTGCGCCCCATCATAGGTTGCAACCTAATTGATATTTTAACCGTATATGCGAACCTTACGTCTAGGTGTTTTGAAAAAAGTAATAAAACAAGTAAAGAATTTTACCCCTTCAAATGTCCCTTTCGTTGTGAAAAAATTGTATACTATGTAGATATGAATAATGGAGAGTGAAAACAATGCCATGAATCCTCCTATAACATGAGCCCAATTTGGGAATGAATAATGGAGCTAATTCATTGGTTCAAATTTAACAAGTACAAATATAAAAAATTTCCGAAACAAAAATGAATCATCGTGCAGAATTAAGATATTTTTTTTACAAAAATGAAAACGAATAACTGGTTAAACATACAAATCAGTGCAAATAGCTGGTGTTGGAATTAAGTTAAAATATATTGCCAAAATTGTAATATTTTTAGGTGAAGATAACTAATATTAGTTTTGTGTTTCCAATGGCAACTACTTTGTCACAACTTTGACGCTTTCTGATGGAATAAAAATCTACTTCCTGTCTATCGACTGCTTAAAAAACCCCACAGACGACAGACTTTTATCATGGAAGAAGGAAAGAAAAACCAATCAATGGGCATTCAAATATCAAGAAACAGAAAAAGACACAATATAATATAACAAGAGATTCCCAGCAGCTGAATCGTTCACCTGGTCCTTAAGCAATAAGAGTCTGTTCTATGAGCTTTTACATATACGAGTGGTAATCTGACATCATTGACCCAATGGGGACTTTTCCATTTGTTTCATCTTAAGGATCATAAATCATAGCAAAAGATTATGTTTTAATAATATGACCATTCATACCTACTATTTACTGGATATCTATATTGCACAAAAATCTCGTTTTATCTCTGCTTCAAGTAAGTGTTCATTAACCCATAATTTTAAAGTTCTATCCTTAAACATATTAAAGTGTAAAAAATCCGTTAAAATAAATATATATTGAAATATTTTCATGCACTCACTAAGATTTCTATAAATCTATATAAATCAAAAATATGCCATTTGGTATTTAGACTACATAAAGGTACATGTATAGTTTACATGTTTTGGCATTCTATGCTACATATTGTTATTGGATAATTGTTAAAACATGACGAAGACAAAAAGAAAGGTAAATGAACAAAATTTGTCTATCAGGAGACAAACACAAACAGTAGGGGAGTAATAGATCATAATCTATAACGCTATCGGAGGAAATCGAATTAGTTTCCAAGATACTTCTGCTTTCCGAACAAGACGCATTGATTTTAGCTGACAACTGAGGAAAATATGTAACAACAACTTAACTGACAAGGTTTATGCCGACGACATCAATGACATAGCAGTTATGAAAACGAGTGTGTTTTATTATTAAAGAAGGAGAATAAAACAATTCAAAAATACTTCCGAATGAAAAAGTCGTTATATTTGCTATAATTGAAGATGATCCATTACTCCCCTACTATTTGTGTTTGTCTCCTGATAAACAAATTTTGTTCATTTACCTTTCTTCCATAAAAGCTAGACATAAAATTTCAACCCTCTTTATTTTGAAAATCGGATCTTTTAATTTTTAAAGTAAAAACGAAAACGATTTCGTATAAAAAAAACCCGAATGTTTCAACACAAACTTTTGCAGATGAATTCGAAGATGATTGGTACGTTGGCAAGGATTAGGGTGCATATGACGTCGTCGAAAACTCGTCTGATGAAGTGGAAAGTGACGATTTGGGTTATCCTTCATCTATAACACTATCGGAACCGATTTATAGTCATCACTTAAACTACTAGTTAGTAATAAAATAAAAAAAAAAACATTACTGTAGATGTCTTTTTAATTTTAATGAAGCAAAAACAAAAAATCTCAGTCATATCTTAAAACGTAAAATCTTATTGCCATCAGCCACCCACAAGATATCATCTCTAGAGGCGATAGCGGCAGGATGTTCTAAACCGTCGATTGCACCTACAACACACTTTCCGAAATTCAGTTCATCATCCAGT